>JAFIRS010003602.1:17500-124830 GCA_018342105.1 Gonioctena quinquepunctata | reverse complement strand
ATTCATTTTTTTTGATATTGCATGAAGTTTCCCTTTTTTTTTACATTTTGAATGGGAATTTTCCCCAAAAGCGGAAAACATTATGGTTATAACAACACATGAGAGCAAAAAAATCTTATTTTTCCCCATTTTTTCCAAAAGGGGGGTATTTGGGGGGTGGTGGGCGGCGTTGGTGACGTCATCGCTACTGCTGCCGTTAAAAACCTTCTTTGTAGAATCATCCTTTTTCAAACTTAATTGATATTTCTCGATTATGGTGTTGTTGTTGTTGTTGTCATCGTTTCCGAGGTGGGGTGGCGGGTCTGTGGTAAAAATAACCTTCGAAGTCCGGGGATTCATTGGAATCCAAAAATGATTTCCCCCTTTAAAAGAAATCGCTACCCCTCGTACATCATCATTTTTGGTATGTCTACGTATAAGATGGTTTTTAAATCAAATCACTAATCATTTGAATTATTTCGATGTTGAGGGTTTTTGTCGTGCAGAAGTAAACTCTTTCAATTTTCTTGGACGTTCCTTTTTTTCTTAAAAACCCCCTTTTCGTTCAAATCTGACTTTTTGAAATTTCCAATTTCCTTAAATACTGCTCTGGCATCGGGGGCCTCCCCTCAACTGGTTTTTAACAGAAAACTCCAATATTTTTTTTCGTTCTCCTCCTCCTCTGAACACTTTTTTGATCCCCCCGGGTACTTTCAACCTTTTCCAAAAAAGAATCGTTTTGACCTTGGTAGGATTTGCGTTCATATTAAGTTATCCCCCCTTTAACCATGCGGCTGCATAGTCCCCCTATGTTGGAAAACCAAACTCTTTCCGGGGTTTTGGCCTTCTACCCGGTAAAAAAAGGTCCCGCTGATACCCGGGTTAAAAAAAAACAACTGGTAAGAGGAAAGGCTGACGTAGATAACGGCTGCTAATATTCCTCATAGACTTGTGGGTTTTAGTCATGGCCGCATCACCCTGAAAAAAACCGCTGACCCCCCCTTTTAAAAGGCCTTAGTCCCCGTGCCCGTCCGACCAATCCCGTTGAGGGTGCAGCTTTGGTTGACCTCCATTTCAAAGGCCTGCTGGGCTTTGGATAGCGGCCCCCGACTATCAGCACCCCCGACCTATCAAACCCCCCACCCCATTAACCCACCCCCTAAAAAAATGGCTGCCACCATTGCGACCAACCACAAAACCACTCACCCCAAGCCTTTTTCCTCCCCACAACAACCACCCCCACCCTCTCATAAAACCGAATTTTTTACAAACCCCTTCCACAACCAACGCCCGCCACCCCCATCATCCCTAATTTTGCCGAAAAAACCCTCTCACCCCTCCCCCACCCCAAAAAGGGGGGTTTCGCTCATAATTCATGAAAAAACTGTGGTTTAAAAGGGGTTAGGTACTTGGGGTTTTTTAAAGGAAATCGTGGTCAATTTTAACCTCCCCGAAAGTTTTACGGTGGTTTTTTCCCAAAAAGATGGGCACCCCCATTAAAACCCGGGGTTCTCCCAATTTTTAATGAGCATTTTTGATCAAGTTTTTGTAAAAAAATTTCCAAAAAGGGTTGGGTGGGAAACAATAGGAGGCATCCCGACCCTTTTGTTTTCTACGGGAAAAAATTTTCAAAAAATTTAAGGAAACTGGTTCGGTTGAACCACAAATCTGAAAGTGTTCACGTTAAGCCTTTAAATTCTGCCCACATGAAATATTGAAAATTTGTACATTGTTTTTTTGAGTTTTTTTTAAAAAAATTTCCACCTAAACAATCCCTAAATTCAATTCGGATAAATAATATATCATTAAATTTTAGTTCAAAATGTTGGGGGGTTTTTAATTTCCCCTATATACTGGTTGAGAATTTGGAATAAGCTCATGTGATAAATTTAACAGGGCAGGGCTCCCCTACTGACAAGCCCTAAATCGTGTTCTCATAATTAATCATCCGCAAAATGTTTGATAATTTTTGGAAAACTTATGTAAGGTTATCAAAGCTGTTCCAGATAAAAAAAAAAATTTAATAATGTTTTTTAAATTGGGGGAAAAAGGGAAAAAAAGGGGTTTTTTTTATTTTTTGTTAAAATCGGGTTTTGGTTGGGTACAAGGGTCTTCTTTGGGATTCCAAACACTTTTTTTCAATAATTTTTTCGATATCCTGTCAATTTTTTAAAAATTTCCCCCAAAAATCTGGGGGTCACGTGATAGAAGTTCCGGTTTTTCGGTTGTCAGACACGCAGAAACGAACCGTCATTAGATTTTTCAAAATTTAATTTTAAAAATTTTTAAATTTTTTTAACTTTATGACGGACACTGTATCCAATGAACCGACATTACAGCCTTACCCAAAACCCAGAAAATAAAAAAATCAACAAAAATTCAACCCCTAACAATTTTGGAATTTTGCCCAAAATAAAGGCCCAAGGTAAAAACCCCGGAAATGACACTTTTAAAAAAAGACCCCAATAGCATTAAAAATAAAAAATATAAAAATTTAAAGGGCGGTTTAAAAAAACCCTTTTTTTTTAATTTTTTTTTATAGTAATAAAAAATAAAACTTCTTTCCTTGCCAAAAAAATATAGCCCGGGCCTATATACTAGAAAAAATTATGAACAGTCTTTTGTACTTATGAAGGGGTAAAAGTGAGAGAAAAACCCAAATTTTTCCCCCAAAACTTCGACGCAGTCCCCTTCCTACAATAACGTTCGTGGGGTGGGAATTCAAATAAAAAATTTTGTGGGGGTACCCCCAAAATTTTACGATTTTTTTATTGAGTTAAATAACGTGTTATATTTCGAACCATATGTTTTAAAGTTTTAGTGCATACATTTCAATTTTTTAAAAATTTTCAATCTCCATTTTTTTTAAATTTTAACCTAAAGGTGATTAATACCATGTCGTAACTTTTGGGAAAAATATAATGAAATAGACCTTTATTGAAAAATTGAATTTTTTATATATATATATATAAAAAAATTAAAATTGGGTAGTCCATGCTCTGAGTGGAGTTATATATATATTTTTTGGGGTTTTATCCAAATTCAAAATTTGGGGCAGGTTTCATTTTTTAGTGCTACAAAAAACCAGGAAAAGGGAAAGGATTGAAAATGAGAGTAAATTGAACTGGAATGAAAGCTCCCCTTTAAAAGGGTTTTTGTGCTCAAAGCGTGGTTGAAGTGAAAAAAGGGGGGCACCCTTTTAAAAAATTTTCCCCTTTGAAAAAAAAAACATTAATCGTTTTATGATAATCATGACAATCCCTGTTGGTGGGGGGAGGGGATAAAAGGGAATTTTTTTGGGAACAATTTCAAGGTTCGAAGTTTAAAAAAGCCCCACAAAACTGAAGAATTTTGGGAGATGATTATGTTAACGCCCCTCTAGTGGATGTTGGGGGAGATTTGGTTCCCAACAACAAAAACAAAAAAAAATTTAAAAATCTGTTTTTTGGCCCCCTTTTTCCAAACATCCACTGAAGGGGGTTAAAAAATTCCATTTTTCGGAATTTTTTGCGCTTTTTAAATTTTAACCCGGAAAAGAAATCGTTTTCCATCCCCCAACAAAAAAGGATTGTGCGGTTTGGTCTATTTTGTTTTTCTTTCCAAAAAAATGGAAATGCTTTTCCCCACATGGAATGTGCCTTTTTTAATTTTTTACTTCAACCAGCGGGCCAATACCTTTTAAAATGAGCTTTACCCTTTTTCAATCTTAATAATTTAATCATTCCTATTGTAACTTTTTTTTAACACTGGTGGTAAAATCGTTTGGAAATATAACCAAAAATTTTACCATGTATTTTGGAGGAAGACTTCGTGATTTCAACCCCTTTTTCCGAAATTATTTTGGGAAACATGAATAAAACAACTCACTATTACAACAATTTGTTTATAACTATCTTTCTCAATCACCCGAACAGCAGAAAAAAAAGAACTGATACAAAGGGTGAAAACTCCATTTTTTTAGTTCAATTGGTTTTTTGTGACAAAAAAAATCACCAGGAAACCGACTGTGCCATCATACGAAAAACGGCCCGTAGTTATATCCTGTTAAAATTTTTCCCAACCCAAAATGTTTGCAATTTGTTATAAACATTTAAATGCAAAAAAAATTTTTTTTTTTTTTTGTTTTTTAACATGAAAAAAAATGAAGCAATTGGGAACGGACAAAAATCGGAAAATATCTGCATTTTTTTTAATTCCCCAACACCCCGGTTTTTTTGGGTTTTTACCAAAAAAAACTTTAAAAAAACTAATTTTTGAAAAACCAGGTTAATCTTTCCTTTGAATTAGGTAAATTTTATTTGACTCGAAAATTTTTTTTTTTCAATGGAAAAGAATCATTTTTTTGAAATTAAGCTTTCCCAAACGGTTTTAAAAAAAATAAAATTGGTTTTTATTTAAAAATTTTTTTTCCAATCGAAAAAATGTGATATTTTGATTTTATACTTTTGTTCCTTGATACAAGGATATGAATATGCATTGCTTCAAATGAAAAACAAAAATTTCCTTTAAGTTACATTTTTTTAAAAAAGAATAAAACCAATATTTTTTGAATACTTCCTTTCCTTGATCCCCCCACCGCAAAAATGCATTTCTTCTTAAAACAGTGTATTCTTCAAAATTGATTTTTAAATTTTTCGATTTAAAAAAAAAATATAATATTTTGTTTCAATACATTTTCCTGGGTAAAAATAAAAATTGCATTGCTTCGAAGGGAAAAAAATAGTTTTTTCCCAAGTTGATTTTAAAATTTTTTAGAATTTAAAAGAATATTTTGATACAAATACTTTCTTTTCCGTGAAAAAAGTTTTTGGGAAATTATTTTAAAAAAATTTAAAATTTTTTCAAGATGATTTTCAAAAAAAAAAACTAATTTCTCGAAATTAAAAATTCTTGGCTTCTTGAATTGAGAAAGAATATCTTCCAATCCAATTTTCCTACCCAAAAGACTATTCATATGCATTTTGGGGGTGTGGGATAAAGAAAATAACCATAAACTTGATAACCTTGATATTCAAATTGGTTTTTATTCAAAACCCAAAGTTAGGCTGCCAAAATCAATCAATAAACTTGTTCTCCCAAATCTTTTTTTTGGAGAAAACGATATTTTTTTTTTGGGGGCAGGTGGTATAACCGAGGAGAAAGGGTGGCAAGTATAAAACCCCTTCATGTTTTCCCAGCATATTGTTCGTTTCCATTTACAAAAACCCTGGAAAAATTTTTTTCCAGTTAAAAGGGTTGAATTTTTAATTTTTTTGGGAAACTTTTGGCTAATTTATATTTTGGTCGTTATATTGGGTTTATCCTTAAAGGGGGTTTTTCTTATTGAAAAAAACCCACCATCTCCTTTAAATCTCATTTCAAGAATGCCGTTCTCAGAATTAAAAGCTGGGAGATCCAAATTTTTTTTTTTAAATTTTGGGAAGGATACAGGGAAAGAAAAAAAAAAAAGACAAATTTTAAGTCGTTTCTGAAAGGTGACGCCACCTTTGTAAAAAAGCCCTATAAATTGCACATGAAACAGATAGGTCTATAAATACATTTCAGAACATAAGTATACAAAAGAAAAAAAAAGGTTTTGAATTTAAAATTATATGGAGTATTTGAAATAATTATTTCCAAACTCCAGTACTTACATAAAACGCCACAGTATTATTAATACTGCCAAGCGGTTTTATATGCAGTCGGCTGGAAATCCATGAGCCATTCGCCACACTGGTGTGTGGCTGTATGATGAAGAATTCTGTCAGAAGCTGTTTCTCAGTTACTCCGCCGCGGTTTGTTTGCCACTGGTTTGGGGCACTGTAGGGTCTGAGACAACTAGAGACGTTATCAAATTTGGGGTTAGCCATAAATGGTGGGTGTAGGTTAGGAATTTCAATGGCTATTGATATGGGGGGGCCTTTCAGGTGTTTATCGGGGTCTAGATTGTTGCAACTGAGAGACATAGAAGGAAGATATCTGAGGGCCTCAATATATATAGACAATGGTGACGGTTGTAGGTTAGGAATTTCCAAGATGTCCGTTATGGAGGCTGGGACTAGCGGCATCTGGGCTGCCACGGAGGTGTGAGATGTCTCGGCGTTTTGGGCCTCCAACCATATACTAGACAAAAAATATATATAGCGGTTGTAGGTTAAGAACAGTGTATTATGGGGAGGTGACTACTGGGTTCTTCAGCGGTATCTGGAGAACATACGGAGGTCTGTGACGGCAGAGCGTTTGATGTCAGGTTCGATTCAGGATATGGTCGGACAGGATAAATGCTGGTGGTTGTCGGAATAAGTGTGGTGTCTGGTCAGTTGGTGTGCGGAGGTTTGTCACTAAGGTGCTGACGTACGTTAAGAAGGGGGCGTGGGCACGGTCGCAGAAAAAAAGAAGTACGGTTTAGGAATTTCATTTATCCGTTATGGGGACCGACTCGACAATAAAGCGAATTATTGCATTTTTATTGGTTGCAGTATTTCCAGTTTCAAGTCTAAACAATCCCGGAAAGTTATTTAGAATTATTTAGCTGCCTGCAATTATAATTATAGTGGTACAGACAAACCAACAGACGGATGGACAAGAGAAGCCGTTGTGTGCATTTTCATTTGCCAGTTCCTGGACTATGTTCAAAGTTTCAGATCTCTGGCTATTCAGGGGAAGTTATTCACGAAATTAATTGCTTCTTACCTGTGGCATGGTTAATACCAGACGAAACTGAGTGTGAAGGTTGAAAGCCCAGGTGTTAATATTGCATTACCTGGCTGGTTCTAGGCTATGTTCAAAGTTTCCGTCTCTAGCTCATGGAAGTTATTCTGAAATTTGGCTTCTCGTACTATTGTTATTATCATTGTACGGAACCTTTTCCAACAGAGACGGACGAAGCGAGTTATTATTGTTGCATTTTACTCCGGTTCAGGCTGTGTTCCGAGACGATCTATAAACTTTATCGGGAAGATAGTTTGAAATCGAATTATTCTGTGTAAATTAATACAGACAAACCCACAGACAGACGAATAGAAAGCGAATTGATATTACATTTTCATTGGACACGGAAACATATTCAATTTCCATTCTATATACATCAGGAAGTTGGTTTTGAAATATGTGCTTCTCACTACTATTATCATTCGTTGGAATTTGTTTCATACGTTTCTTAGTCCATTTGCAAATAGATTGTCAATGCACCGTGAAGGTAGACGTCTAGGATTTTGGCTATTTATAGAAGTACATAAATAAAATATCAGACTGATATGTTGTTGAAAACCAAATATGTTCATAGATCGCGTCCTGTATGCACTTAAAAAATTTGCGGGCTCCATCATACTACAAAGATATACGCTAGAGAGAAAAAATGAAACCATCCTCCGATCATATCATTCAATGAAATACATACCTACTATATGCCATTTTTGGATGAGATTGCAAATGGCACAGTTCAAAATAAGATTCGATAGAACAAATCTTTCCCCATAAACAAAATACCACGATTCCATTCGAAACCAATTGTTGTTTGTTCTTTTTCGAAGTTATATAAATGATATGCGATTTCAGTTACAACGATATCTGGGAAAAAACAAATAATAAATTGATTGAATAATTTACCCCCCAAATATGCATTGAATTTAGCGACAAAAAAATACTAATTTAAATGAAATATATGAGTTTTCCCTGTGAACTGAATTTGTCTGAAATCCTAAAATTTCCGGCAGCACGGCGGAGCCCAGGAATGACGGTTTAGATCTGTTTGGAATTCTTTTTGGCGTCATCAAAGAGCTATTGCATTATATTGCGTGTTACATCGGTTCAAAATTGCTGGAGTCATCAGTTTTAAATTACGCGTGAGAATGGGTTCCTGACACTTAGGCGTCAGACTCATTCTTTTATCGAACTAAAAGCATCGTTCTTTTTATTCCCGCTCTCGGTTTTTGTGTTTGTGTGTGCATCTTTAAAAAACATCAAAAAGGCGGCTTTCTTTTTATTTTGTATTTGATTTAAATTTTTTTGTTTCAAAGAAATATTTTTCCCAAAACATGCAAGAACTGAGTTTTTTTTTTTTCACCTTCCTCGAGGGTGGGGATTTTTCTTTTGTTTACGGGGGGATTTTTTTTTTTCAACCTTTTTCCAAATGGGTGGTATTTTTTCTTCACTTTTTGGGAAGGGGGGTTTTTTCCATTTGTTTTCTTTTTTCATTCAAAATGTCCGGCGGTTTTTTTTTAAATTTTTCTGGTTGAATAGAGCTTGGGACGGGTATGATTGTTTTCTGTTTTTCAAACTTCACATGAAATCAGGGCGGTCGTTTTTCCCGAAAAATCGAGGTGATATTTTCAGCTTCTCGTACCGGGTGGCATATCCATTCACATGCTAATTTTTTAAAACCCCGTGAACTGGACGGATTGTTTTGAACATTTCTCATATATAGGGTGAGACACTATGAAATTATTTTTCCAGCTTTCTCGTTTTCCGGGTGGCATATCCAAACTTTTTTAATTCACATGCAAAATTTTTTTTCAAAGTTTTCGGCTGCAATTGTTTTTGCCAACTTTCTCATATATAGGTGGACACTTTGAAATTATTTTCAGCTTTCTCGTTTATACAGGGGTTATAGCGAAACTTTTTGATTCATATCTTTTTTCAAACTTTTCGTATATCAAGGGTGTGGATTATAACATACATGGTGATTTTGTCTTGTTTTCGATAGTTCTCTATATAGGGTGGAAAACTATGATTTTCTCAAGTTTTGAAGTATTGTTAATTTATTATGATAATTGCAGATATCAACACCGTGGTGAGCTCTATCCACATAGAATAGGCAGCTTTATCAACATTGACGCTGCACAAGTCTGCAAGTTTCAGACTAGTGTCTGTCTGATAATCGTGATACCATCCACGACGGCTAAGGTAGCAAGCGGCCTTCTAAGTTTATCAAAGAAACGAGGTGAGTTCCATATATAGTATTAGATTAATATAATTATCTATCATCATTTTCGGTTGATAACATTTGTGAACTTCTTTTACACAAATTGGACGAGAACAGACAGACATTACATTCCATTTTATTGACTCAAGATGGAGTGGTGGTGGTGGGGGAATAATTTTTATAACTCAATGATCGTGGACGAGCAAAGTCATTTTGTGTCTTGACGGTTGAGAGAAACATCTGTGTTTGAGACGAGACCACTAAAATATATTTACCTCGGGTCTCCTCAAGCAGTGAAGTGTGAATTATTTCTAGCGTTCCATTACCACTCATTCGATTTATATCAATCGATTTTTATAACATTCGATCATTTTGCCATTATTATTATTTTTTTGGTTGAGATATTTTTTTCAGTTTTGACTACACGAGGCGATCAACTCTTTTAATCGGTGACACTCAAGCCTGAACGACACCACAGAAAAACTCATATAAAACTGTAAAATAACGAAGGTAAAAAAACGCTTCAGGTATACATTCGATATCGATGGAATTAAAAGATAAGCACGAAAGATTTGCTAGTCGCACACGCGAGGGTTGTGCATGCTAGAATAAGTGGTGAGTGGGGAAGGTAATTTTTCTATAACCAATGATCACTGACGTGCAACGTCATTCAGTATCTGACTTTCGTAGAGTAAGACGTGTCCTTTCTCTCCTAGATTAGATTATTGGGGTTCAGACTGAAAATATGTAAGTAATTGAAGTGTTCTACTTTACCGACTGTACGCTATTTTTAATTTTTTATAACATTCGATCATTTTATTATTATCAACATTTGATCATTTTGTTATTATTATTTTCGGTTGAGGGAGTAGGAAGTGGAGGGTAATTTTTCTATAACTAATGATCACTGACGTGCAACGTCATTCGTACTCTGACTTTCGTAGAGTAGACGTGTCTCTTTCGTTCTCTCTAGTTAGATTATTGGGGTTTCAGACTGAAAAATATGTGAGAAATTTGGGAAGTGTTCTACTTTACCGACTGTACGCTATTTTTTTATAATGTTTTATAACATTCGAGTATTTTATTATTATCAACATTCAATCATTTTATTATTATTATTTTTTGGTTGAGATAATTTTTTATTAATATCAAAGTGAGAGGGTAGGAAGTGGTGGGGAGAGGTAATTTTGATAACAATGATCACTGACGTGCAACGTCATTCGTACTCTGACCTTCGTAAGAGCAAGACGTGTCTCTTTCGTTCTCTCCTAGTTAGATTATTGGGGTTTCCAGACAGAAAAATATGTGAGTAATCCAAATGTCAATTCAGAGTTCCAAAAAATTTTTCTTTTTCGAATGATTGAGAGTTGTTTGAAATTCATATTTTTTTTTCGTTATACTTATAAGTTTTTTTTACAGATATAAAAAGTGCGGTCCAGTCAATCTATACAATTTCATTAGTGCTGCCGCAATACACAGTTTGGGAGACGTTTAACTGAGCTGTTCAACTGTCCACGAGTTCAAACCTCGAGAATATTCAATTATCATAAAACCATCCACGACAAAGATACCTGCCATTGAATTCATCAAAAACTAAGACCATTCATCATCACCATCAACAGAAACTAAGACCAACCGGTGCCAACTGGGACGGCTGTATTCGATTTCATTAAATCAAGGTGAAAGAGAGAGAGAAAAAACTATATCTGTATTTTGTTTGTGAAAAAGCATTCATTCTTCTCGTTTTTTTAAATAACCATGAATTCTGAACAAATTGCCGCTCTCAGCGATGAGATGATTATCAAATACAGGGAGGCTCAAAAACTTCTCAAACAAAAATCCAGTCCAATGGAACCGAAACTTGGCTGAAACATTTGAAACATAGTATTCGACTATGTAATAAGGGCATCAAAATTTCAGCCAACAGTTCCATCGGGTCACTGCGGAAATTGGTGACAAATTTGGGGCATTTAAAAACATGTCGTAATTTCATTAAAAATTTAGGGGTGGAGGGTCAAGGGTTGGCTGTCAGGGGTTGGCTGTCAGAAAAAATCTAAAAAGCCGAGTTGTTTGGGAAGATTTAAAGTCGACGTTCCGGGGACGAGTTCGTACAGGGGTAATCATAAATTTGACACATAAAGACATAAATCAATTTTTCAAAGACGCCTTCAGCCTTTTCAAACGTAGAATCAATAACATGTTGAAAAAATTCCCCATGCTGAAGGTTAATACTTGTTTTTGCGGGGAATTCGTCAAAATGGACTTGGATGAGGAAAAACTCGATTTAAAATATCTCAATACTGAAAACGAAGTGATTGATAGGAAAACAGATTTACAGGGGTGGTTCCAGGAATTTGTTGTAGATAAATTGGGACATAAATTGGAGGAATTTTGTGGGAAAGAAAGCGGGTGGGCATTACGAAAAATCGTAAATCTGGAAGTTGATATCAATCAATCAGGTTTGGGCAAAGGGGGTTCATCTTTCATCGAACTTCCACAAGCCATTGCTACAAAAAAGGCTTGTATTAACGTGCGTAATACCGACGAAAACGAATGTTTCGGATGGGCGGTCGTGTCAGCTCTGTATCCTGTTGGAAAACATGCACAGCGTACATCAAAATACCCTCATCGGTCGACCGTACTGAATATGGAGGGGTTGGAATTTCCCATAACTCTCAGTCAAATTTCAAAATTCGAAAAACTTAACAGCATTTCGGTGAAAGTCTATATTTTGGAATTGGTCAAATCATCAGCGAATAACGATGACGACGGACATACATTTTTCACAACTGTACCGACGAGACTTACAAAAGAAAAATTGGCTCGACATGTCAACCTACTCATGATTCAAAATAAATATTTGGTTAAATTAAATGATTACGAGGCACCGCCGGAAATTGACGAAGACTACGAACAGACAGATATTGAATTCCACTATTGCTGGATTAAAGATCTTTCCCGATTGGTTAGTGAACACCAACATGAAAATTACATTTGCGATAGATGTTTAAATTATTTTTGGAGTCAGGAGAAATCAGACAATCTGTTGATTGTGGAGAAGCCAATCATTACAAAATTTTCTTCCCAAAATATGACCATGTTGAGTTCAAGGACTTTGTACACAAAGAAATGAACCCATTTGTGATATATGCCGATTTTGAATCGATTTTGGAACCGTTCACTGATGATGAAACCAAGTCCAAAACGGCGAAATACCAAAAACACATTCCCTATAGCGCAGGCTTATATTTCAAATGCAATTATGATGACACTCTGTCATATTAGATGATGAAACCAAGCCCAATTCGTGGAGGGAAAATTTTAAAAATCGTCCCCATGTCTGTCAATCCCATTCATACAGATTCCATTGCCATATTTGCGAGAAACCTATTGAAAAAAAGACCAAAAAATTGTAGCCGACCATAATCATTTCACGGTGCATTTAGAGGTTGGGCCCATAATGCCCCATACACACATACTACCAAAAATCCTTTGTGGTTCCTATTGTTTTCCATAACTCTTAGCGGTTATGTCATTTCATTATTCGAGATATGCGCTGAAACGAGGCGAGGGTGAGTCTTCTTCCAATAAACAAAGAGAAATATATATCTTTCACACAATACGACGAACAGACAGACATTAAATTTCGTTTTATTGATTCTTTCCGATTCATGGGCGCAAGCCTGGATGAGTTGGTGCGCACGCTCAGAGTGGAAGATCTCTGTAATACAAAGCGTGAATTTCAAAATATAAACGATGAACAATATTCACTAATCACGCGCAAAGGGGTATTCCCCTACGACTTTGTGGATTCCATGGAGAAACTTGAGATTACAGCGTTGCCAGATATCAATGAATTCCACAATCAGCTGAACGATTGCGATATCTCCGAACATGAATACCAACATGCCCAGAAGGTGTGGCAATCGTTCGATTTGGCAACACTGGGCGACTACTCTGACTTATATATGAAAACCGATATTCTTTTGTTATGTGATGTCTTTGAGAATTTCCAACAATTGGTTCACGACACTTATGGACTCGACCCCGCTTGGTACTATACCATGCCTGGCTATTCGTGGTCATGTATGTTAAAGTACACAAAGTGTAAGCTGGAGATTATCAAAGATGTCGACATGCTTTTGTTTGTGGAAAAAGGGATTCGATGCGGTATAAGTCAGTGTTGTAACCGATTCTCCCAAGCGAATGATAAATATATGGGGGAGAGGTATGATCCTCAACAACCCTCCAAATATTTATTATACTTGGATGTAAACAACCTCTATGGATGGGCTATGAGGGAGTATTTACCCTCTGGAGGGTTCAAATGGGTCGAAGATTTCGATAAGTTGAATGTTCTGGAGGTGTCGGATACTTCGTATACAGGCTACATCCTCGAAGTCGATTTGGAATACCCTGAAGGAATACACGATGAACACAAAGATTTTCCACTTTGTGCAGAACATCGAACTCCTCCAGGTTCAAAATTACCTAAATTATTGACCACCCTGTACAACAAAGAAAACTATGTCGTACATTATCGAATATTGAAACAAGCTTTGGAAAACGGCCTTCTCCTCAAAAAAGTGTTGCAGTTCAAACAATCGGCATGGCTGCAGCCCTACATGAATTAAATACAAAATTACGCGCCCAAGCTACAACCACTTTCGGAAAAACAACTATAAATTGGCCATGAACAGTATTTTCGGAAAGACCATGGAAAATATTGGGAAGCACAGAGTGGTGAAAATGGTCAATAAATCTGAGGGTAGGTACGGGGCGAAGAATCTAATAAGTAACCCGAAATTCCACAATCGAACCATTTTCGATGACAACTTGATGGCTATCGAAATGAACAAGTCTGAACTGTTATTCAATAAACCCCTCTATATCGGTATGGCTATCTTAGATATTTCCAAAATTTGCGTCTACGATTTTCACTATAAATTTATGTTGAAAAAATTCGAGACCAATCAGTGTGAGTTGATGTACACGGATACAGATTCTCTCATATACGAAATTAAATGCGATGATGTGTATAGAGTTTAATCGGGGAAAACTTGGAAAAATTCGATACGAGCGACTACCCATGCGAAAACTCGTACGGTATTCCGCAGGTAAACGAGAAAATTCCAGGTTTGATGGAAGATGAAGCGAACGGGTGCATCATGACAGATTTCGTCGGACTCCGTTCAAAATTATACACTTATAAAATTCAGTCCATTCGACGATAAAAGAACACTCATCTCCGGATCGGACGATACACTTGCTTGGGGCCATTATAGCATCATGAATGATTACCCAACCTCCACCCCAACCAACTTGTATTTAATAATCTTTCACCAAATTTCCATTTATTGTGTTAGCGTGATAATCGAAAAATGAATGCTTTTTTTCCATCACTCTCTCTCTCACATAACCATTGTATATATCGAATATATCAGCCAATTTTGTATTATATTTATTATTAATATTTTTATCCTTGTATCATTATTACTATTATCAATTCTATCATAATCATTTTTATTTTTTATTATAATTTCAATTTAATCATAATCATTATTATTATATACATTTAAATAATCTTTTGTTTATACTAAAAAAAAAATATGTATCAATAAAATGAGTGTATATCGACTCTGATTTTCATTTATTATACAGAAAAATTTTGAATAAAATGATGATAGCTCTGTATCATCACTTCATTCGATGGTTTCCTGAATTGGATAGAGAGACCAGTCCAGACAAGTTTAGACAAGTTCAGACTTGTTTAGACTTGTCTGAACAAGTCGAAGAAACGATGACGTCATTCAGTCTCACCCTCGAACATCAGCGTTCTTTGTGTGTGAGTGACATAACCTCACTTTTAGAGAAAACATAACCTCAAAATTCAAATGAGGTGGGGGATTCTAACGACTCCGCTTGGTACTATACCATGCCTGGATATTCGTGGTCATGCATGTTGAAGTATACAAAGTGCAAGTTGGAAACGAATCTGTTTATGATTCTGAATGGTTGACGTCACACAAATTCACATAAAGCTTGAATGATGTCATATCACCATCAATCACTTTCATACATTTCACCAAAATCCAGTCACGACATTCCATTAGATTCAATGCTCGAGAAGAACATAATTTTAAATTGTAAATTGTCCTATAGCTAGAGTATTCAAATATATTTCAGAAAAAGAGATCAAACAATCAAGTATGAGTTGGGGTCTCACACACTGAACGTTCCATTGCAAAGATCAATTTGTATGAATTCAAGAGTTTTGAACCGAGTATCTGTCTTCGGACATTTTGAAAACGAAAGTGAGTGATAAAAACAAAAATAGGTATAATTTGGATGAAGTCGATGGTTTCGAACCAAAATAAGGGTGCCTTCAGCCATTTTGAATAAGAAATAGGTGAGTGAATAAAATAAAAAAAGTGCATTACTTCAATGGAGGGGGGAATTCCACAGGAAATACTTGACAGACGTTAAATTTCAGGATAAGTTGAACATCTTGTTAAAAAATATCTTTGGAATCTCTCAGTAATGTCACATTATGACCAGAACTGTAGTTTTCTCATTGTACCCGAAAAAATGGAAAAAAGGTAGAAAAAATAAAATTCAATGTCATACACTATTATTTATACAAAACATAAATCATTTACAATGCTTGTTCTATATAATGGAAAAAATTCACTAAATACATATTATATTGTTTCGACGAATTTCTGTTAATTTCAAGGCTAGGTACTTTTTCCGAAGGGTTCTTCGAATTTCTACCAATTTGGGGTTTTTCCGTATTTTCGATGAATTTCTGTCAATTTCAGGGCTAGGTATTTTTTCCGTATGTCTTATCGAATTTCCGACAATTTTTTGTCGCGCATGGCTTTAACACCTTAAAAGCTTATGTTTTATAAACATGTGATTTTTGGGGGTTGCCATTGTTCAAGTCAAAGTCCTTGACTATGACGAGGGCATCGTATTGGCTTTGAGACCAACATTCCGAACACAGCTTTTTGAATTGCTCGAAAGTCATGTCGGGGGAAACGTGCTCATCGGAAACGTGTCGCAAGTTGATTTCGTCCTGTTTGAAGAGCGCAATCATATTGCAATTGTCACGTATCAGCTGTTTGGGTACTTTCGAATAAGTCTGACAGAGATAGATGGCATCGATGTGTTTGTGTCTGCACATTGAGAAATATTCGCGAATTTTCTGCTGTCCATCACAGGCCACATTGTCAAAGATGAATATAGAATGAGATCGAGCATCTTCCATAGAGATGATTTCATCATTGTCTCTGTATGGGAAATAGCCCACATCTTCTACACCGCTCAGCGCTTCTTCTAGAAATTGATACTTGGGCTGGTACAAGGATTTCGAATAGACGTAGATATTTGCGAATTTGGGGCCATTGTCATTCGCCAACAACGACATCACAAGGTTCGTTTTTCCTGATCCGCTAGGACCACAGATAACAGTTCGGAAGGAATTTAGCAATAGGCTGCCATGTTTACTTCCCCCTCCACCACCACCGCCTCTATGCCCCACATCGTAAACGTCAAAGTTCTCGATGGGAAGCGTGTGCTCTTGCTGAACGATCTCCATGTTTTGATCGCAATCTACAGGGTGATCGTTATATATCTTCTCTTGGTTGGTTATCCTCTTCAGTCCTTCACCCTTCTTCGATTTCAATTTTCTCTGCGGTGGGAATATCTTGGAAATTATATTCTTGTATTTCCAAGACCTATTGCCTCTAATCTTTTCGTTAGGTAATTTGTATGCATTGGTAAGCATCAAAATTGTTTTATAGTTAAATATATCTTGATTGGTAAAATCAACTGGCTGCTTTTTAGTCAGGAGTTCCTTCAAACCCTCGGTTATTTCAAAGCAATCACTTCCCAATTTTAACGTACTTCCTTCAATTTCTATAGGCTCTCTGCCTATGAAATACTTCAATCCAATCAAAGTTATGCCATAACAGTCGGGATCAGGTAGGATGAACATGTTTACACTTCAACGTCTGAACTGCAACTGACACTCGCTACCGCATCAATCATGTTTATAGAAAAATCCCCCATGTCCGTCCAACCTGCGTGTACCTGGGGGTACCGGGGGGTACCTGGGGGTACCTCGGGATACTTGGGGGTACCTGGGGTACCTGGGGGTACCTGGGGGCTACCTGGGGGTACCTGGGGGTTCCTGGGGGTACCGGAGGTTACCGGGGGTAACCACTTGCACATATCTCCATATATATCCTCAATATCAGATATGAGTATAGACTGCCACCACCTCATCGAACCTCAGCTGAAATCTATATAACTAGTGATGTCATCGCTGTGACGTCAGTCTTCATGTTGGTGTACGAGGGTGAAGGTGAGCTCATCAGTCTGATGAACAAGCTCCCGTTCGAAGTTCTTCTCCTTGGCGGCTATCAGTATTGTGGACGTAAGTTTCATATACCTATAGTATTTCGGTGCCATCGAATACAATTTTTTTATTTCGGGGCTCTCGAATGCATTTAATTATTATCATTATTACAGCTGGAACAAGGCTACAAGAACGGTTGGCACGAGACGATCCTGGTATCAATCCATTGGACGTTGCTTGCAAACATCACGACATTGCTTATTCGCCCCGGCAACACCCCTTCAACCATCCTCAATCTCACCACCCCATCGAACCTCAGCTGAAATCTATATAACTAGTGATGTCATCGCTGTGACGTCAGTCTTCATGTTGGTGTACGGGGGTCAGCCGTAAATAATATCGGAATCGTTCAATGTTTGAGGATCGCCCAACGTCGCCTCTCTCACAAAATTCTTCCATAGAAATGCCATCTCCATGATAATGATGTTGGTATCCGCGAGACAGGTCGATACGGACAAATCGAATCTTTAGAGTATTGGAGGAGAATATTAGAGGGAGTCAGTGGCAAATAATATCAGAATCGTTCAATGTTCGAGGATTGTCCAATATTTACCTATCTTTCGAAATTCTCTCAAAGAAATCTCATATCCATGTAAATGATGTTGGTATCCGCGAGACAGGTCGATCAGACAAATTGAATTTTCAGAGTATTGGAGGAGAATATTGGAGGGGGTCAGTGGTGAATAATATCAGAATCGTTCAATGTTCGAGGATTGTCCAATATTTATCTCTCTTACGGAATTCTTTCAAAGAAATGTCATATCCATGATAATGATGTTGGTATTGGAGGAGAATAAATCTTCAAGTGAACGTTGGGTTTAAAGAGAAAAAAACGTAGGATTCAAATGCATTGGTCAGACGTCAACTTCCCAGTCCAAGCTAATAGCCAATTACGGTTATATTTACTCGAGTCTGTAAAAATAGATGTTCCGCAAGGACCTGATTTATTATTTTTTGTTCAAATTACCTTGGGCTGTTCTGACACTTCTTGTTGTTGTTGCTCAGCTTCAGCCATGATGGTCGAGGCAGGTTAGTTACCACGTTGACCATTTTGGTGATTTTCCCTAGATCTAGAGAATATTCACTATCTCCATCTCTCTCTAATACACAGGCTCTTATGGGAATTTTTAGTAGGATTATGGTAGAATTCCCTAGATTTCAGGTACTTTTTTCTCGAAAAAGTTTTATTATGCTCCCCCACCCATAACTTTTCAGGCTAATAGTCACTCAACATTCATCGCAAGCCATGTGAATGGTTGTCGTTATATGCTTTGTTGTATGCATATGATTATAAGCCGAAATACCTCACTTGGTAGAGCGTCAGACTCATAATCTAGAGGGCCCTGGTTCGAGTCCAGGTTTCGGCACAAAATTCATAGGTGATATAACATACATTGTCAAGTATAACCAGGCAGTGTATATGTATTCGCGGGATCAAGACCATAAGTTTTATGACTACTATCGCGAAATTTTTCAAAAACGTCGGCTAGCAGTAAAATGTCCGTTTTCATATATAAATCGACATATTCACCCAACGTTGTGAAGTTGAAAGCAGCCCATACGTTTTGAGCTCTGAACTCATATACATTGATGCTGTTTATCTATATCAACTATGAATTTTGTTTTTTGTTTTTTCGAAGGGGTTTAGCGCACCATAGTTGGTTTTCAACGTTTGCAAAACTTATTCTTTTGTTTGATAGCAAAGTTTGGCTGGGTTGGGTTGATTTGAAAAAAAAGTATACTCTACAATGTTTTACTCTCTTCTATATTCCAAACAATAATTTCCATTTTTCCATAATGATTATTCTTCATTTATCATCCATAATGTGATACGTTGACATGTGTCACAGCGCTGCATTTTAGTTTTCCTATAACCCCATCTGAGAGAATTTCAATAAATAAATAAGATCCAACATCCTGTTTTTTTTCACCAGTTGCTCTGAAGATATACGTCTTATCTCTTTGGCGTCCGGAACAATAATGAACCAATTGAACAGGGCAAAAGACTTAAATAATTTTTTCACGAGCGCTTCCATATTTCAAGTGATACAAGATGAAAAAATTATGCTTTTCTCAAAAAACAAAATCGGTAGGGTGTAAGGTTGAACGATAGTGACGCCACCTAGTGAGTAATACAAGAATTAAATTCCACCAAAAATGGAATATAAAAAATCCAACCTCTTTGTCATTGGGAAAAATGAAGAAATTCGGCTAGGTAAAATGCCTGAGATTGACTGTACTATGAAATTTCGAATGATGATGTCATTATTGTCGTTCACAGAAACATAAACTGCGACGCAATTGATTTCTCAGAATTAGTGGCGAGAATAATTCTCGGAATTGATTGTTTATTCAGGGTTGTTGGTCAGATCTGGGTTTCTGAGAAATTTGCATTATCCAATTCTTGGAATTTTTCAATGTTAGCTTATTCGAGAAGCAATAAAGATGGGGAATTCTTAGAATCGGCACGCTCGAACCGTGGGGAATATTTTGTATAGTCAAGGTCAAATTATGATGCAATCATTTGCCGCGAAAAGCATATTCAAACATATCAAACGACACTTACGTATGTATGGAGAGACTGGTGGCAATCGGATGAAAATTTTTTCTTTGTTAACGATGAGCGGTTATATTTTTTCTTTCTATTTATGGTTGAGTTCCAGGCCTCCACGAATGCGTCAAACATCAGTGACATGCTCCCAGAGGCCTCCCAATATTGAACATCAGTGGAATTATTAACCTCAAACCGTAATTTTTCTATGGATGATTGGACCCCAATGCGGCTTTCTCACACGATAACCTCACATATCTCAGAGCTCCGTAGTAGTCAACCGGACCGTTAACATTCTAGTCGAGTCGAACCCCATAACGGATATATAATGAAATTCTTAACCTAAAACCGTCATACTTCTTTTTTCTCTATGACTGCAAGCTCCAATACGGCCCCCTCCATAACGTACGTCAGCAGACCTTAGTGACAACCTCCAGAGGCTGCTGAATATCCCACAAGCAAGAGCTCCTCGGCCTCCATATCATAATTTTTTTCCTACACTTAACCTACAACCGATATATTTTTTCTATGAATGATCAGACCTCCGTAGGAGACTCTCGATACTGTTATACATTCTAGGCGTGTTGGCCCCCATTACATAAGTTTTTTCACACTTAACCTACAACGACTATATTTTATCATGTTTGGGCCCCAATGCGGCTTTCACACATATCTCAGACCTCCGTAAGAGACTCTCGATACCGATAGTACCCCAAGATAGTCGGCCCCCATAACAGACATCTTGAAATTCCTAACCTATAGTCGCCATATTTTTCCTATATATGGTTGGACTTTCCAATGTGGCTTCCAGTTGTCACAGACCTCCGTGGTAGCCTCCAGATCCCGCTGACCCCAAGATAGTCGGCCCCCCATAACAGACATCTTGAAATTCCTAACCTATAGTCGCCATATTTTTCCATATATGGTTGGACTTCCAAAGTCACCAGATCTCACACCTCCGTGGCAGCCTCCAGATCCGCTGAAGAACCCAGTAGTTACCCCCCATAACGGACATCTTGAAATTCCTAACCTACAACCGTCATATTTTTGTCTATATATGGTTGAGGCCCCCATAATGCCTTCAGATTTCTTCAACTCCAGTGGCAACACCCAGAGACCGATAAACACCTCAAGCAAGCCCCCCCTATATCGGACATATTGAAATTCCTAATCTACACCCACCATGATTTTTTTCTATATGGTTGGACCCCAAAACGACCCCCATAACGTTCCCAGTTGTCTCAGACCTCAGTGCCCCAAACCAGTGGCGGTGCGGCACCATGTGGCGGGAATAACTGGAGAGCGTGTGGAGCTATGGCGGTTCTGGCCCAGATGGAAGTGGGCCAGAACCGCCATAGCATATCTACTGATAATACATTCGGCAACGTTCATATATCATCATGTGATCTTCGATATGTGTCAGGTGCCAGCCAGTTCAAGTAGTTTGCTCAGCTCAGTTTCATTTCTAGCTCTAGCCACGTGCGCGACTCTGCAACAATAAAAACTGTGTAAATTGTGTTTTGTTATATAAAAACGTTAACATGGATATACAACTCCTCAACAAATGGAAGGCAGATGATGGAACCATATCTAATTTTCCTGGTAAGTATCACAAAGTATTACCGAGAAATGGCGGTTTTTTAATCAAACATTGTGTCGACGATATATCTATGGGCTTGTTTGAAGTCACTTCACCTATATAATATGAAGGAAAGTAATGTTTTTTTTTAGTCAGTTGTCAACTCGTATGATTTTGAGAGAAAATTCCTCCTACTGATGAATTTTTTTCATTTCCTTTAATGTATGGAAATACTGTTAAAGGTCCAAAAACGGGCACCGAATTTTTTGAAATTATCATATTTTTATCAGAATATTTTTTACAAAAGAAACATTCTATAACATTAGTTGAAAACAAATTTATGAACTTAATTATTCTTATGGCGAAATTTGAAATAGTTTATGAACATTTAATTTTTCTAGATGTTTTGGTTTCTTATAATTCAATGAAAAGTATGACTGTGTGCACGTATCGATATAATCGATGAAAGAAAATTGTATTTCGTGCATGAAATAGTTTATTAAAATCGTAGCAAAGCGCTTTCGACCGTTAGGTCATCATCAGTGCGTACCTGAAAGTGAGTAATATTGATAGAGAACAAGTAACTGAAAAGTTTTTTTGAGAAATGAAGTTGACATATTTTGAATGTGAGGTTACTTACTCGTCAGGTGTACAAGAAGCCAAAAAGACCATAAAATATCTCATGATCAATGAAAGTTGTATAGGTTTAAGTGACACATGTTAAAATACATATTCTAGGCCAGGATAAAAATTGATATTACAAGTTTTCCGTAACTTTTAAAAAGCCATTGTTTCGGTGTGATAGATGGACCCAAGTGACAAGATTGACAATTGACAAGTGAACGATGAAGTAGATTGACATGGAACACAAAACCATGGAGATATCAGAATCAAGAAAGGAATATCCCTGTCATACTAAAACACACTAGAAGATGATCAATCTAATGAGGACTGTCATCTGTCAAATATATGTTTCAGTATTCCAAGGAAGACCAGACAAGACTCTTCAATTCTCACATTTGAGTCCTTGCCATGTTCTGGATTATCACATATTAGACTCTGTTTTACTCCAGCTGTGGGAGTTGTGAAGTTGGGTCTAGTTCCCATTAGACTTGTATCACACTTCTTATCCCCCAGTTGCGGTTCAACTGAGGCATGGTGGACATTTTTATTTTTTTCAAGAAAAATTTAAATTCATTGTCCATGGACACTACCAGAATTATTCAATTGTTTGTTTTGATCAGGACAGGTCCAATTAGACTTATCCCTTGAGCTTATATTCAATTACGATGACTCAATTATGAGAATTGAAGAGTCTTGTCTGGTCTTCCTTGAAATACTGGAACATATATTTGACAGATGACAGTTTTCATTAGATTGATCACCTTCTAGTGTGTTTCAGTATGACGGGGATATTCCTTTCTTGATTCTGATATCTCCATGGTTTTGAAAAATGTTTTGTTTTTATTTCTCTGTGATCTCATGGTATCAAATAACAGTTTATATTTTTCTTCAAATTCTATAAATAAAAACATTCTATATTATGTGAGAAAAAATATTAATAACCAGAGAATTGTATTTTTTGTTGTTCTATGGCAGAATTTTGTTCTTATACTAGTATGTTCATTGAAACTTTTTCATAGACACTTTTGTTTCAATCATTTTGGAAAACTACAATTTGAATTATTACCCATTATGTCCCTGTTTGGACATCAACATGGTCTTTGGAAGATGACCTCCGTTGATTGATGATCTCCATTATTTCTTCACAATTACTTGTCATGGATATTTTTCGCTTAAAACTGTTATATATCTATTTTCCACTTGAATATTTCTGATAACTACACAAAGTCGAAGTTCAAATAACTTTTATTCACTGCTTGCATAATCACAACATATATTTTAATGTTGATAGGAAATATTCATGTAATTTTTCCACAGTTAGTATGATGGAAATTTTGTGTTTTAAATCAGTCTATCCTCAAGACTGAGAGTAACTGTACAAAATAGTAATGATCCTATGATTCTAGCCCTGAAAATCCATTTTTCCACCTAAGCAAACGATGAAAATGATTCCTTTGAAGTAACAATGTGGATGCATTACCAATCAAGAATATGAAATTATTCATTAAAAGTAAGGAATGTTTGACTTGAGCAATTGGTAATGTTGAAGGGAGAAAACGAACATTTTATCATACACAGTTTCAATTTATTCATATTGAGATTATTATTTTTTTCTGCTCCAGTTAATCAATATTTTTACTCAAACAAATGGTTTTGATGAAGAGAATGAACAAAAGTTTCATTATGAATAATTCATAAATTCAGATCATTAATATTACTTTTCAATAAAAGTATTTTTCTTGGATTGAATGATTGTGAGTAATTTATTGTTTTCAATCAAAAATATTGTGTTTTTCACTGAAGTAAATAGATTTCTAACTCAAAGCAATGCTTATATTGAAGTAGATGAATTATATTCCTCAAATTGAGTGGGTTTCATCATCAATTGAATATGAATAACGTTTCCATTTATGTTGAATAAATGACTTTTTTGAAAAAAAAAAAATCATCTCTTTCGTTATATACAAACAAATTATTTACTTGAGTAATTCAGTCATGCTTGATCCAAGATAGTTTTTTTCTGTGTAGTGATTGAAATTTCAAACGAGCAATTCTTGTATATATATATATATATATATATATATATTTCTGCCATATCGGAAACGGCTCTTACGATTTGGATGAAATTTTGTATTTTGACCTAGGTTTGCTTTTTAAGTTCATCTCTATATATGCGACTCTCCTGAAAAAAACGCGATTTTACACAAATTGAAATATTTATTACGAATCGATATGAATACCTCAATCTCGTAAATTTTTGAGGTACTTGCATTATTGCTAATCCACCCTACTGGTACCTCTAAGCTTTGTGAGATGGCGCTATATGATATTGTTCGACTACGAATGTTTTTCCTTGGTTAGTTCACGTAACTCATACGGTTCATTTAAAATCTCTATTTGTATCCAAGCTGTGCACATGGTTAGATTGCAGAATCATAACACAACCCTTTTATAACCCACCGTTGTGTTTTGATTGACTTTATTGAATAACTCAAGCATATGTCGGTTGGCCCTATGTGAGTTCATTTGAAAGATACCGGGCGGAACAAACAAACTTGGAACTGCCAGAGTTCCTTCAAAATATGCCACTTTGCTTCGAAAGGACGACAGGTGGTTATCTCAGCGAATACAAGGAACGTGTGATAGCACATATGGGATACTTACCCCTCTAGTTAATACTCTCCACAGGACCAGGAAAACGCACTGATTCCAATGATGGCTTTTATTTAGGAGATTAATTTGTGTGAATGACATGAATACGTGAATAAAATATGTGGAATGCAGACTAGATGAAATAATTAACACATTAAATAAGTTGAGTGAACTTGTAAGCAAATTAAGTTAATTGAATGACACTCTGTAATCAATAGGTTATGAAATCAAATCTCACGGAGCTCAGTTACTTCAACAGTTGAACAATTCTACTCAGAACAAATAATTCCACAGTTTTTGGTTAACGAAATTTGGAAATTATCTGAATCCCGACGGTTTGAACGCTAATTCGCACGTACCTCGATGCGGAATTAAATGAATCTTTGACTCTTCTCTAGTTCGACCGAAAAACTGAACTATTGACTTGAATACAATTTCTGATAAGTCAGTCTAACCCGGGCCACGATGAAATATCAACTGACTATTTTCCTGCGAGAGTTTACTACGTCAAATTTCCCTTACTACGATTTTTCTGAGAGCGCCCCCTGAAGTCAAGTTTTGACCCAGTGGAGCGCTGAGTTTTTGAAAGCGTTCAGTATTTGGAAAATATTGTGCAAAACAAATTGAATGTAAAAATGTGTGTCACCTAGATTTGAAAGTAAATGAATAATGCGGAAAATAAAATCGAATCGGGAAGTTTTGAAACACCCGGAACTATTAGGGCCGAGGCAGCAAGCGGAGAAGCAATAATTCCATTCATGAGTGAGTTACGTTCCTGAGTCCGACCCTGCCACCCAGACCTCATGGCGACTAGACAAATTGCAGACCAAGCTCCTACCGAGATTTATCTTTGCTGATCAAGCTTCCACCGTGAATTATCTTGTGAACCGAAGATCAACGAAAGAACATAATACCTTTATTATTTGTTTATTGTTATAAATTATCTTAGATATGTATTTTGATCATTCCATTTTTGTCATTTGTAACCTACATTTTCGTTTTTCATTGAAGCATTGAGTAAGGTATATCTTTGATTGTGTGAAAGGTGAACTCCGAAGAAGAATTATTCAATATAAAACTGGTTTCGAAAAGCTACAAGGTACCTTACGAACCACACAACTGCTGAGGCACAACGTAACTGGCGCAGTCGGCGACGAATTTTGGAAAACCCAAATTCAAAAACCACTACCAGAAACAGGGTGATAATCTGAATATTCAGCAACAGGAACGAATCAGAGGACCACTGACAACCATTCGAAGGACAGCATCCCCAAGATTGGTTTAGAATTGAGAAGAAACAAGGAAACTCAGCCGTAAATCACTCTTATTCCTATAACCATTTCCCTTCCCTACACTTGGGAAGATTTGCTCTTGTAAATATCAATTTTAATTTTCACAAATAAATCGTGAATTACATCAACAAAGAGCTATTCTGGGAGAACAAAATTATAACTCAATCTCCGAAAGTAAAGAAAATCTCGATCTCGATTAACTTTTTAAAACATTTTCAAATTTGAATTTAAGTAACACAGATTCAAATATGGCAGTTAAAATTAATTACTAACAACTAAAACTCTTTTTGAATATTATACCACATTTTTTTGGTGATCCTTGTGAATTGAACAACTTTTGTGCTGCTTGTGATGATACTTTCTTACAATATAATGCACAACCTGAATTCATAAAAAAAAACATTCTCAGAGGCATAATAAGCAAATTGAAAGGAAAAGCCATGACTTCAATTTCAAGTAGAAATGAACGTACTACATAGGCACAGATAAGGGACTTATTGAGAATTTCATTTTCAGACCAAAGATCTTTTACTTGTCTTTTACAAGAACTTCATTCTCTAAAACAAAAACAAAACAAAATTCATATAATTTTGTTTTCATCTATCAATAATGATAATACACTCACAGTAGATGGAAAAATGGCTCAAATTGGAAACATAGGAGAATTAATTTTGATAAGATTTTTGAAATATTTACCTGCTATGATTCAGACAGCAGTTAAATTGAGAAACCCCAACAATTTGGAAGAAGCCATCATTTTTTTTATTGAAGAAAACATCTCTTAAGTTTAGTAAACGATGGAAAAAGAAATCAATTTCAGTCAATCCACCAACCGAGTTACAAAATACCATTTCCTGCTCGAAAACCACAAAATGATATGCCACAATATAATTTTATGAACCAACAATGAAATTCAAATTTCCCTCAACCAAGTTTTAACCAAAATTTTGCAAATCAAAATTTTCCAAATCAGAATTTCTCGAATCAAAACTGTTTTCCAAATAAAAATTTCTTAAACCAGAATCGTAATTTTCCTAGTCAACCTATACAAATTCAAACGAAACAAATACCCCAAAGGTTTTTCACCAATCAGGTTTTCGTAAAGCTAAATAATTCAAATGTTCTGAGACTCAAGAATCAAACACTTCAAAGTAAACCAACACCAATGTCTACAGTAACTAGAAATGTAAATACTCCTTTGTACCCACAGCAAAGACAGTTTTTTCAACCCCAATCTAGACCAATTTTTATTTCTGAAGAAAATCATCCAATAAATGAACCTCAGTATCAAAATAAAAATTATTTTGAAAATTCATACGAACAGACAGATTCTTTTGGAAGATATAACTTCAATAGAAAACGATCAAGCGATAGTAGGAAATCATAATTTGAATTCTCAGGACATTCCTATGAATTTGGCAGAACCACTTCAAGTATACCAAATTGACTTGAAGGAAAATAAAAAAATGCTCGAATTTATTGAAAACATATTAGTTAAACCAAAAACAGAAATATGTTCTGAATTGAAATTAGATTCACAGATTGCCAACCAAGAAATAAAAATTCCAAATTCTTCTACATATGAGGAATGTGATTTTTTAAAAATAAAATCCAACCAAAAATAATATTTCGAAAAATACGAACCTTACAAAAATTATTGATTTTCCAACAATAGTTGCAAAGAATGATATTTTTAAAATTTTTGAAGATACGGTCAAACCATTAGAACCAATAAAAAAAATCGAAAATATTCAACTCAATAATGAGTATGAGAATTATGAAATTGAAAATTGTTTTTCATACCCAGCCTTTAGAAAAGAACTCGTTACGCAGAATTTTGGTAAACCCAAAATTATGTTCTTGCACAAATACGGTAGACCACCTGAAAAGAAAATCTTAGGTCGCATTCCAGGAAGACCTCCTGAATAACGAATGAATATAACCAAGCATATATAAAATGAAAAATGTATTTCTAAGGCATAGGTATTTTCAAATGAGAAATAAAGAAAACACTTATTACATTTTTATGAAAAAAAATTCGACTTCTTTTCAAATGTCTAGGATATCTAATTTTGAAAGAGTAAACCTGAACTTTGTGTTTTGTAGAAACTACGCACGTATTATTCACATTTTCCGAATTAACAACATGAAAACTTTTTTTTTTTTAATAACTTGAGATGGAATAATAAGAATAAATTCTAAAATACTTATATGTTCAAATTTACCTAAAGATATAGAAAAAGAAAATGAACAAATTGACACAATTAATTATCATATTTACAAAACTGGTCAGCATGGAATCACAACAACTCTAGAATCACTCAGAATAAAATATTATAGATTAGGCCAACAATATGGATAGAGATGTGAAAAATTATATAAATAATTGTGATATTTACCAAAAATCTAAATATGAACGACAACCTAATGAGTTTTAGTTTCAACCCATTCCTATAGGAACCAAGCCTTTTGATAGAATCCACATAAATGCTCTTTCTATCTCAAAAAAAAATTCCTAACAGTAATTGAGTTCTTAATTAAGACTGGAATAGAAAATCAAATAACTATCTGAATGAATATGCAAATTTTCAATTTCAGATTTTTTCTTTTGAGTTAGGGCCTTTTCAGGATATCTATCAGATGTAGTTCAATGTCCAGCGTGGCTTTAGCCGGGGAAGTAGTTGTTTTCTGTAAGACATTCACAAAAAATAACTTCATTTTAATCGTGGATTTTTCAATTCACAGAAAAAATTTTCTATCAATATTCAATTGAGAATGTTTCCCTTTTCAGTAATTGATACATTTTAAAAATTTGCTCAAGCATACCCTATACCAGGAATAAACAGAATCAATATACTCAACGGACATTCAACTTTTATTTCACACTATGGAATACCACACACAATAGTATGTGATGGAAGATCTGAATTTGATAATCAAAACATTTAAGATTTTTGTAAATAACATAAAATAAATATTCATTTTACCAAACCCAAGAATCCAAATTCGAATAGTTATATTGGAAGGTTTCACTCAACCATAATTGAACACGTTAGAACTCAGACAAGACAAAATCCATCTCAATCTTTACAAAATTTAATGAAATACTCAATATTACGTTATAATAATTGTATTCATTCTTCTACTAGATACCACCATTTGAAGTAATTTCTGGACATCTCTCTTCAAAAGACATAATATCAAAGTATGTTCAAAATCACAAAAAAAAGAATGAATAACAAATTTGAACGAATCAATGAAGAAATAAATATTAAAATAACTAGAGAAATTGATAAAATCAATAAGGACCGACAAGAACCCCTCATTTTGACAACAAATGATACAGTTTACCACAAGGAACAAAGTCGTGACAAATTGGCTGCCCGTTTCACGAATATTCAACCGGTAGCCCAAACACAAAATAAAATTAGGACTGAAACTTCAAAATATTCCAAACATAATATGAAGAAACCTAAAAAAATATTAATTAAATTTTTTGTATATATTTCAGATGAAATTCTCTCTCTTACTTCCATCCTTTCTATTATTAATGAATCTAATAAATGGGTCCATTAACGAATTAACGAATCCTATAGTGCCTATAGAAATGAAATTGACTGGAATAATCACTAGTAAACACACTTTTATAAGTTATATGAATATAACTGAATTAGTTGATATTAGAAATAAATTACAATTTCACATTGAGTTTCTCAGCAGGAAAAATGCACTGAGCACTCAATCAAATTCACTCATGCAACAGGCACAAACATTGTTGTTACAAGTTGACCATTTATTACAAATTATACAACTACATGTCATCCAAAAAAGAGGACTTATAAACTTTGGTGGAAAAATACACAAATGGGTTTTTGGTACTTTAGACCATGAAGATGAAAGAATAAATTCAATGCTCCAATATTTGAATAAAAATGATCAATTAATTCGAGACGAACTGAATGAATAAGTTTCTTTCGCAAAAGAAATGATGTCAAAAACATGACACCCAAATTAAATTCAATGTATTAACAAGTTTTCAACTGACAAAAATATTTCAAAATCAAGTTAATGAAATCAATACTTCACATGTGTTAATAGATTTTTTAATAACTTTTCAAAGTCAATTAGACCAAATTATTAATGCCATTACTTTTGCAAACATCAATAAGGTCCCTTCTCTTCTCTCTCTGACAAATTTATATTCAATTTTTAACAAAATAAATATTTTTTATCCTCAAAATCAGTTGGTGAGGTTTAAATATCAACATATTTATTAAAATTTCTCAGGAATACAAACAGTATTTACTAAAGATAAAATTATTTTCATTCTCCATATTTCAGTATTGAAACTTATTTCTTCTAAAACCTACTTTATTTACCCTATACCTATTCAAAACAAACTTTTATTACCCTCGAAACCCCCTGCAAGAATAATCTACAAAAAGAAAAAAATTGCGTTTTGAACATAATCATCAAGAATGAACCTGCTGATTGTTCCATGTATGATGTGCACTTCGAAAAAATATTGGCAAACCAATTGACACAAGAAACAATCCTGTTTTCTACTGCAACCAACATCATCATCACTGAGAGCTGAACCATAGAAAACCACCACGACATCCAGCCTGGAAGTTATATTGTTTCCATACCTAAAAATTGTCATTTTATCATCAATGGCGAAAAATTCCAACATGGACCTGTCGAATTATCACCAACAAAAATTATCCAATTGCCCTTTTTGAATTTTTCCCAATTACTTTTGAGATCAACCCCAATTTCTATTTCAAAAATGAACTAAGATGAAATCAAACATCCCACTTCAATAATACAATCTCACCATCGGTTCCAGCTTCCTGATGAGCCACAAGTTAGCTCTTGACCTGTATGGATTATTATCCTTCTTCTAAGCATCATTATTTCATTTGGAGTAGCATTTTACTACAAAAATTGCTACCCATATACTCTATGGCAGTATTACCGTTCAAAGCGATGCCAACAACCGACCCATATGGAGGGCATGAAGCCTGGCCAACCAGACCTACCCCAGTCTTCATCTTAAGGGGGAAGGAGTTATGTTACTGAGTCTGGCCCTGCCACCCAGACCTCATGGTGACTAGACAAATTGCAGACCAAGCTGCTACCGAGATTTATTTTTGCTGATCAAGCTTCTACCGTGAATTATCTTGAAACGAAAGAAACCATAATATTTTTATTATTTGTTTATTGTTATAAATTATCTGAGATAAGTATTTTGACCATTCCATTTTTGTCACTTGTAACCTGCATTTCCGTTTTTCATTGAAGCATTGAGTAAAGTATATCTCTAATTGTATGAAAGGTGAACTTCAAAGAAGAGTTATTCAATACAAAATTGGTTTCAAAAAGCTACAAGGTGCCTTACAAACCACACAACTGCTGAGGCACAACTTAACTAGTGTACGAGTTTTTGTGATAATGTGCTCGTTAGGAGCGACTATTTCTACATCATCATCAGACGATTAGCCACGAAGGCGTAGAAGGTCCAACAACAAAATAATTTTCAAAAACATTTGCAAGTGCCACTTTGAACTGACAATTGTCACTTTGAAGTGAGAATTGTCATTTTGACGTAACAATTGTCATTTTGAAGTGACAATTGTTATTTTCAAGAACATTGGGTATTGCCACTTTGAACTGACAATTTTCATTTTGAAGTAATAATTGTGTGGAAGTTTTTGGAAAATATTATGTTGTTGGACCTTCTACGCCTTCGTAATTGGCTGGTTCTAGCAGCTAATTCACTGAAAGTCTGATTAATACAAAAATTTCAAAAAACTGCATAAAAAAGGTTCTACTGCCTTAGCAACTCTTGCGGTATTATCATTTCTTATATACCTAGCCATCATTTTGCCTTCTGACAAATTATGTACACCTTACTCAAGCCATAAATAATGTGAAAACGAAATCGCCTTGTCATTAAAATGTTAACAATTTCACTGTTTTCTGGCTATGTTCAATCCCCGACCTAGACTTCTGGCAATAATTTTAGAGCTACACTCAAATATTTTATTTTGATTAAAAATTAACGCGTTTGACTGAATTCAAATTCAAAATATATTTATTTTGTATTCAGAACGATAATTCATCATTCACAATGCATTTAATTCTGTATTTAATTGCTGAAATTGGGAAACGCCCCGTACGCCCCTTGAAGAGGCAGTAGGAGATCGCCTTGCGATGTTCTGCTATACCCTAAGTATGTGAAAACAAATTATTTCAAGTCAAATAAAGCTATATATCCCTTCCTGCTATCCGCTCATGAGGAAGATCAGTAATTTGATCATAATGGAACAATTTAAATTCACGCATAATACTTTCTTTCTACAAATTAGAGATATTTCCTGGGAAAAGTACGTCGAAAATCAAATTCAGAGACATCTTCTGCTCCTACCACTGAGCGACTTATAAACTTCGGAAATATAGGAATATATATAAAACATTTTGCGAACCGAGGTGGCGCATTTTTGTTTTCATTATCGTGGATTATGATCATTCACATGAAATCTTATTCTTTGCTAGTAATTTGGTATTCATGCAATTTATTCCGAAGGCAGATGTTCAAGTATCCACATTGTTTATAGAAGTTATAACCTATGAAAACCCTTTCAAATTATCTCTCAATTCTGGTATTTTTCCAGATCTATTTTCAGAATACAATAAAACAAAAGTCATATATTTTGGAGTATGAGCAAATAGTGATCAGAAGAAGTGAGAAATAACGTGGAAAAATCAGTTTCATATAGAGAAATATCAAGAAATGAAAGCTCTCTTTGAATGAAAAGATCATTTGGAAATTGGTCCCACCACCTCCTCAATTGAAACACATAACACTTCCTTTTTTTGGCATTCGGGTGAAGAGATCCTGTGAGCAAAATAATCCATATTCAATAAATAGTCAATTCTTTGGGCGAACTCCGGTAAAATCATAGTATAAAGATCGTAATACTCTTTATACAATGGTGAAGTGTTGCTGGTTTCAGAATATTGTTCTAATGACGATTATATATGGTGATATATGTCATTTTAATTGGAATCTTATTTGTCAAGGATTTCCAACCCCGTGGCTTGCAATTGAATACAAATATTTAACTTGTCACTCTGGCTCACAACGAAGGTATACCCAGCCCTTCCTACGATTGACAGTGATTATAATGTAAAAATACGGATGTATTTACACTAATTATATATTTACTTCAGGAGTAGCAATAAAAATATCATCACTACATGAGAGAAAAATATTACTTCTGTGATATCCAAACTTATTTCTATATGTTCCTCACACATATCGATAAGAAATCAATACTTCTTCATTTTGTAATCAAGATAGAGGTTTTTTTCTATCACATTTTTTTTTTGTAATAGAATACCTTCGCCTAGTATCGAGGAGTACCAAATTTATTCCTGAGAATTTTCGTAATCCGAAATGAAAATATCAGAAAAACTCGCTCTGTTGTTAGTTGACTTTTATTACGTGGAGCTAAAAGAAAGAGTATGAATTCTCCAAATAATTGATGTCTGGTTGGAAAGTAAAATTATTCCTATTCGAAACACCAAGGTCCAATCTATACTTTTGAATAACTAGCAAACGAGTATTCCAGAGCTCCTATTGATTCATAAAATATTGCGAAATTATTATTCATAAAAAAGTCTAGTTTAGAATATTGCATTTTATTTCGAATAGACAATGGAATAACCCATATATCAAAATCCGTTAGATAACATCTTGACTAAAATTCATATTTAGTAGGGAAACATTATGAACTTAAAATCGAATGATTTCAACGGAAATGAAAGAATTCACGTTATTCCACCAATTTCCTATTTAAAATGTTTTTTTTCAAAACGGACCTATTTCTAAAAAACAACTGAATACTTTCGAAGGAGTCTTCCAAACAACTTGCAGATGATGTTTCTTAGGTTCCAATGTCATATTATGATAAACCTCCTGCCAGTTTTACAAGACGTCACAGAAATATGTGAAATAATTCTATAAAATTGAATGTGCGGGTATATTTTCCTGAAGACTACTAAGATATTAAATAAGATGGAATGTGAAAAGCATCAAATTATAGATAATGACACCTTCAATATGTGCGGTGAAGCTTAGACCGGTTAGCGTGGAATTTTAATGACATAAAATTTCGTGCACATTAATAGGTCACCAACAGATGTCAGCATAGGCCAATCCACGACACCAATAGTCGTACTCTAATTGCGTTCTGGGTAACGCAAAACAAATAACGAGAATAAGATGGAATATTTAAAATAGAATCTGCTTTACTTATACATAATTATAACTTATAATTTTTGAGTAAGTACTTCTACATCCATGTGTGCTTTCGTTCAATAGATGAGTGGACGTTTTGTATTTCCAGCAGTGTTGCAGATCTGAATTCCTAACGTTTTCATATCTCCTCGACATAGTCTGAAGTGTTGAGAATCTATGTGGCATTGCCTCCGTCTGCTGGGAAGATGATTATGTCTTGGTTATTGTAAAGTCTCTTGGAATATCGCCGTAACGAAATACCATGCTCCGAATGCCTTAGGACATACGTATGTTAATCAATCAATCAAAATATGCTTTATTGTCTGAAGATATAGATACATCTTATTGACAAAGTATTGTAACATAAAATTCAAAAAAGTTGCTAATGTCTATATGCAAACAATTCAAAATAAACAATTATTTATGGATTATACACAATATATTCAGCCATTATCACAATAAAAAAGAGAGATAGAGAGACACATAGTCAAAGAAAATAATGATATAATTGAAAAAATGTTTAGAAGAATCAAAAAATTCCTGTTCTATCCACTAAATATCAATGTTGTTTTATATATCACAGCAATTATTTCTGAACATATAAGAATACAGTACATTGTTTTACAATTACACGAAACTATTTGGATGGATTGCCTCTACCAAGTCCCAGAATAGTACCACTCCAAACTATAGTAGGCTCCCTTGAGTGACAAGCCGAATTTACAAACACTAACTTGCCCACCCATATTTAGACCCTTTCTTGGCACCAAAGACGATGGAAAAACAGATCACAAAAAATATTTTGAGAAAACCAAAACTATTGCTTCTGAGAAAACACTAGAATCAAACGGGATGATGGACGCCGTCTACCCAATACCTTCCACCTCCAAAATATGAAAAGCAGAAAACGTCAAAAATGATTTTTTATATATCATGTATATAGTATGTGAAGTATTAAGAAACGATTCATGAATAAAAACTGTCAGATAAACGAAAATAATGAAAAGTGCAACGGAAAGTGCGTGTAAATCGAAAATTTTAGAAGAAAACAAAGGATGTGTGGTATCAAGGAAAAGAATCGATGAGCTGGCGATTGAGAAAAAATAATTTTGGAAGAACCAACTCAAAAAATTTGAATTTGAAAAATCAGTCATATTTTCGTTCCAAAATAGTTGTTTGCCAATACAACACAAGGAAATACTATAAAGAACTATGGCTGATGAAAAATCCAGATGCAGAACGAATATCATCTTCTCATTTGAGACATATACCAGTACGAGGGAAAAATTCACAGTCGACAAGGGGGCTGCAGACTGGAACGGCAGTTTCCAGGAACGGGAGAGCGATCCGAAACACTGAACACTTTCGTTTCAAGAAGCCACAGGTACTTTGAAGTTACTTTGAAGGTACTTTGAAGTTACTAAACTCAGTGCATTTCTAAAATAAACTTTTTAAGAACCCTTTCGATAGAACACTTTCATGAATTAGTATATAGACTACATAACCTACAAAAATAGGTTACATTTCACTCTTTATTATCACATAACTTCAATTTCTATGTAAATTTTACTATGAAGCACTAATTTAAGTAAATTATCGCAGAATAGGTAACAGTAAGTCTTCCTGAATAAAGAAAACTTCATTTTGATGAATTTCTGCCTTATTTTCAATGATTGAGCAAAAATAAGTTGCCATTTTCTGAAACTGACATCAAGAACTACTAGAGGGCTCCACAGTGGAACTGACTCCTGAGATTCCATAGGCGTACCGATTGAGTTAGCTGAGGTAAAGAGAATAAGGTGAAAGAATCAATGGAAAGAAGGTAAAATACATAGCCGGACATTTGAAAAATTTATATAGGTATTCATTTATGAACATATTAAATCAAATTCAAAGGGCAACTAGCTAAAAATATTTTGAAAATAGTGGAAGAATTTAGTAAAACAAAAAATATATTTGATTGTGAAAATAAATAGATGAATAATAAAATAAAAACAAACACCAATCACCTCATCATAACAATTGGCGCCCACCGCGGAGCTGAATTGCCAAAATAAGAATAAGAAGCGAATTTCAATTCTATAAAGTTTGAAAGAAAAAACATTTGTTTGAAATCAAATATATTTATACAGGAAAAATATAAAGTTGACATTTTACAATTTTTGGATTGACATATTTGTATAAGTGTTGAGAAAATGGATTTGAGACATGGTAAAAAAGTTGGTTTGGAAGAAGGTGCAGAAGGTAGAGAGAGAGAGAGGTGATCAGGAACAAGGAGAGAGAAGTAATGTGAGAGGGAGTGAAATAAAAAGTGAAAGAACAGAAACGGAGAGTTATTTTAGTTGAATGATGGATTTCATGAAAGAAAACTCAATAAGAATGAAAGAAAATCTGGAAGAAAATACGGCAAGTATGAATTATGAAAACTCGGAAAAAATGAATGAACACATGGCAAGGATGAAAGATGAAATGGGAAATGAAATGAAAGAAATGAAAAATGAAATGAAAGATGAAAGGAAATAAAACTCAGAAAAAATGGATAGTATGAAAGATGGAATGAAAGAGCAAATAGAAAAAATGAATGATGGATTGAGGGAAAGTATGGGAGGAATGGAGGAAAGGATGGAAGCAAAAATGGAAAATATGAAGAATGAAATGGAAGAAAGTTTGAAAAATGAAATAAAAGAGTTGAAAGAAAACACAGCAAGTATGAAAAAAAGACGTGAGAGAAAATGTGAAAGCAAATATAAAGGGTGTGGAAGAAAATATGGGAAGTATGCAGAATGCAGGAAAATGAAATAAAAGAGTTGAAAGAAAACACAGCAAGTATGGAAAAAAGATGTGAGAGAAAATGTGAAAGAAAATATGAAGGGTGTGGAAGAAAATATGGGAAGTATGCAGAATGCAGGAAAAATTGAAGATATGAAAGAGAATATAGAAAGGATGGAAAATAAAATGCAAACAAAATCTGAACAAAATAATGAAGAATTATTATAAATGCACAAACAATAAGAAACAAAAATAGGATGAAATAATGAAGAATTTTATGTTGCTATAAATCAGGAGATATCCACTATCAATAATTATGTGAACAAAAAGGATGAACCAATAAAAGACATAAGGTTAGATATAAATAGTAAGCATGAAAAGATGAGAAATGACATGAGTACACTCAATAGAGAGGTTGATATACAGATAAAAGATTCAAATTTAAAATTGATAACTGTGGAAAATGAAATGTCTTAATATTTAGAGGAAAAATTAAAAACATTAGATTCGAAAAGAATAGACACTAATATAGAGAACAGGATTCATAAAAATTTATGGAACTGGAAAATTACATTCCATAACATTTATAAAAATAATATAAAATGAAACTAGACATATAAATTCTATTGGAGAACTAATAGAGGTTATTAGGCAATATTTATTTAATCAACCCCGAATATGGTTCAACAGTCAAGAAAAAAATGTGAACAGCTTCCAAGATCAAAAGCAATCAAAATGCATAGCTAATTATAAGAGACAAATGACAATTTGGAAAATTTTATGAGAAGCAAAGCATAAATTATAATAATTAATCAATGGAATTGTTTGCAATGGCTCAATATCAAAATCCTTTCATGAGAGAGGGAGAAATTGTAGGTAATATTAGTAGGCATTTTAAACAAGAAATATTTGAGATAATAAATATGCATGAGATCAAAACTATGGAGACACTGAGTCAGTATTTATTGGGATTGGAGAGAACATTGTCATATAGAAATTGGGATAACAATAATCAACAGAGGAATTTTCAAAATAATAGCTAGCAAACCAATAATCAGCACAATGAAAGATATACAAATAATCAAAATAATAATAGATGCATGAATGAAAAAATAATAGAAATGATAGATATTATAATAACAATTATAATACAGACAGGAATATGAATTATAACGGACAAAATAATAATGAAAACCAAGGAAATCAAAGGCATGGAAATATGAATTATAATTACAATAACAGTTATAATAATAATAATAGAAATAATTATTGTAATAACAATCCATTTAATTCACAACAATATCAAGGGCGAAGGACGTTTTTCAATAGGCAACCTCAAAATAATCCTTTTATTAACGATGATCAATAAAATTATCAAACAAAAAGGGTATGTCCAAATAGGAAAAGTCAAAGTGCTGAAAATTTACATGGAAAAAAGGCACAAACTTACAGACCTATGGAAGATAACCAGATAAATGTTCCCACAACAAGTCAAACAGAACAAATTTTTTATTAAATAAACCATATGCAAAGCTGGACAATACAACACCCAATAGAATTCACAATGACAGACGAAGATATGCAAAATGAACAATTTATAGGCCTAATAATATTAAAAAGTAGTATAGGAAACAAAAAGGTAAAAATTTCCATTGACACAGGCTCAGAAGCATCTTTGATTGAAGAAAATAGTTTGGAAGATTAAAAATACCAAGGTTAAGGAGCCAAAATCAAATTTAGTGGGAATTAATGGGAAAAAACTAGCAGAATCAAATCAATATATTAATTTAAATTTGGAGATAGATGATAAAAGCATTGAATTGTAATTATTAGTTGTTGAAGATATGGAGTTTGATGTATTTATAGGTACTGATCAATTAGAGAGAAGTAAAGCCAAGATTGATTATGAAAAAGGCTTAGGAATGATGGTAGATGGTAAATGGTTTTAATTTTTTTTGAGAAAAACTTGAAATAAATGAAAATAAAAATATTTTGTGTATGAAAGGTATGAATGTGGGGTATGAAAGTAATGATAATATAATAATAATAATAATTTATTGACTTCAGGTACAATATAAAAACAGGCAGAAGTAGATAATGAGTTAATAAACGAGAGAAGTCACATAAACTGTTACCAGTTTATGTGTGACTGTGGAATTTACAAACAGGAAGTAAAAATGTATCATGTAGTAAAATAATAGAACATAAACTTAATATTTAACACCAGGTGTTTGCGAAACATAGATATACAATTTAATACACTTACATTAATATAAACATATATATGAACTGTTTGTTCTTCAAGATAAAATTACATTTACGATATAATGAAATGACAAATTTTTGGGAAGGTTGTTATGTCATAGGGGATATTTATATAAAAAACGGGAAAATGTTTCTGTTGGGATGATTAGGAATATAATAATTTATGTTGAAAAGGGAAACATTCTCAATCGAATATTGATAGAAAGATTTTTCGTCGACAAAAATGTATTGAAGACCTAGTGAATGCGATGTCTCTCCTGTGTCAATGTTACGAATGATTTCTGGTGAGTACTCTCTTTTGGAAAACATTCTTCTTTGCCTCATTCATCTTATGAGTTCTAAATCAAGACTGGAATAGAAAATCAAATAACTATATGAATGAAAATGCAAATTTTCAATTTTCAGATTTTTTCTTTTGAGTTAGGGCTTTTTCAGAATATCTATCAGATGTAGTTCAATTTCCAGCGTGGCTTCAGCCGGGGAAGTAGTTGTTTTCTGTTAGACATTCACAAAAAATAACTTCATTTTAATCGTGGATTTTTCAATTCACAGAAAAATATTTCTATCAATATTCGATTGAGAATGTTTCCCTTTTCAACATGAATACCCCACAAGAGGTTATCTTGACGATGGAAGATAGTGACTAAAGTTTATCTTTCAGTCGCAGATGATTCCACATCTGATTTTATGAACATCCTGTTTATATTTTCAACAAATCAATCTATCATACCCCATGACAGGTTTTAATGTCAGAAAACACTAATTTCAAAGTGTCTCTCCAGAAGAAATGATTCTTACTTTTTCCATCTTTGCAAAGTGAGATTGCTTCTTGAAAATGTGTTTTCCATTTCTTCCGGTCTTCCTGATGATCGTGGAAGCGTGAAAGAGATTTTCGTCGACAAAAATGTATTGAAGACCTAGTGAATGCGATGTCTCTCCTGCGTCAATGTTACGAATGATTTCTGGTGAGTACTCTCTTTTGGAAAACATTCTTCTTTGCTCATTCATCTTATGAGTTCTTAATTAAGACTGGAATAGTAAATCAAACAGCTATCTGAATGAAAATGCAAATTTTCAATTTTCAGATTTTTTCTTTTGAGTTAGGGCTTTTTCAGAATATCTATCAGATGTAGTTCAATTTCCAGCGTGGCTTCAGCCGAGGAAGTAGTTGTTTTCTGTTTGACATTCACAAAAAATAACTTCATTTTAATCGTGGATTTTTCAATTCACAGAAAAATCTTTCTATCAATATTCGATTGAGAATGTTTCCCTTTTCAACATGAATACCCCACAACAGGTTATCTTGACGATGGAAGATAGTGACTAAAGTTTATCTTCCAGTCGCAGATGATTCCACATCTGATTTTATGAACATCCTGTTTATATTTTCAACAAATCAATCTATCATACCCCATGACAGGTTTTAATGTCAGAAAACACTAATTTCAAAGTGTCTCTCCAGAAGAAATGATTCTAACTTTTCATCTTTGCAAAGTGAGATTGCTTCTTGAAAATGTGTTTTCCATTTCTTCCGGTCTTCCTGATGATCGTGGAAGCGTGAAATAGATTTTCGTCGTCAAAAATGTATTGAAGACCTAGTGAATGCGAAGTCTCTCCTGCGTCAATGTTACGAATGATTTCTGGTGAGTACTCTCTTTTGGAAAACATTCTTCTTTGCCTCATTCATCTTATGAGTTCTTAATTAAGACTGGAATAGAAAATCAAATAACTATCTGAATGAAAATGCAAATTTTCAATTTTCAGATTTTTTCTTTTGAGTTAGGGCTTTTTCAGAATATCTATCAGTTGTAGTTCAATGTCCAGCGTGGCTTTAGCCGGGGAAGTAGTTGTTTTCTGTTAGACATTCACAAAAAATAACTTCATTTAATCGTGGATTTTTCAATTCACAGAAAAATCTTTCTATCAATATTCGATTGAGAATGTTTCCCTTTTCAACATGAATACCCCACAAGAGGTTATCTTGACGATGGAAGATAGTGACTGAAGTTTATCTTCCAGTCGCAGATGATTCCACATCTGATTTTATGAACATCCTGTTTATATTTTCAACAAATCAATCTATCATACCCCATGACAGGTTTTAATGTCAGAAAACACTAATTTCAAAGTGTCTCTCCAGAAGAAATGATTCTAACTTTTTCCATCTTTGCAAAGTGAGATTGCTTCTTGAAAATGTGTTTTCCATTTCTTCCGGTCTTCCTGATGATCGTGGAAGCGTGAAATAGATTTTCGTCGACAAAAATGTATTGAAGACCTAGTGAATGCGATGTCTCTCCTGCGTCAATGTTACGAATGATTTCTGGTGAGTACTCTCTTTTGGAAAACATTCTTCTTTGCCTCATTCATCTTATGAGTTCTTAGTTAAGACTGGAATAGAAAATCAAATAACTATCTGAATGAAAATGCAAATTTTCAATTTTCAGATTTTTTCTTTTGAGTTAGGGTTTTTTCAGAATATCTATCAGATGTAGTTCAATGTCCAGCGTGGCTTTAGCCGGGGAAGTTTGTTTTCGTTAGACATTCACAAAAAATAACTTCATTTTAATCGTGGATTTTTCAATTCACAGAAAAATCTTTCTATCAATATTCGATTGAGAATGTTTCCCTTTTCAACATGAATACCCCACAAGAGGTTATCTTGACGATGGAAGATAGTGACTAAAGTTTATCTTTCAGTCGCAGATGATTCCACATCTGATTTTATGAACATCCTGTTTATATTTTCAACAAATCAATAATAATTTATGTATCTCTGTACGTGGCAAGCTAGTGATGTAGTCATTTGATCTTCTTTTGATTTCATTTTGATTTTTTGAACTTTTTATTTGATTTGGTAGAGTATTGAATAGTTAAAGGCTCAGGTAGCTGTGGTTTTCTTGCCCTACAGCTTTATTCATGTGAGGTATTTTAAAATTATTTTGTTCATTTCGAGTGTTGTATTCGTGTTCTATTTTAGAATGTTTGTGTTTTGATTTGAAACATTTGATATTAGTATGTAAAAAGAAGAGCTGTACGGGATCAAATATATTCGTTTCGAGATAGAGAGCATCTGTTGGATGAGTCCCCTATTTTTGAAAATTGTTTTAAGGATTATTTTTTGTGTCACTATCAGTTTATTCATAGTGGTGTTTCCACCTAATCATCATGTCAGTATCCCATAAGTAATATGCGTTTGAATGAGAGCGAAGTATAACGTTTTGAGTGTTTTGGTATCTAGCATATCTCGTAGGACTTTGGAACGATGCATCAGAAATTGTAGCTTTTTTATAACGTATATTATATGGGATTCCCATTTGAGCTTGTCATCTATAATAGTGCCGAGATATTTGATCTGTTTTAAAGATGTGATGGTGAAAGAATTTGACACATGAAGGGAAGTTAAAGATGGTAAGGAACGTGCAGAAGCATAAATTGGTAGGTAGTACGTTTTGCTGAAATTTATTATGAGAAGTTTATGTGAAAACCAGTTTTTGATGTTTCCAAGATCCATCTCTACTTTATTTTTCACGGAAATCCAGGTTGTGTCCTGATAAAAAATGGCATATGTAAATATTTTTCCTGTTGTTGGAATTGAGAATAAGTCATTGAGGTAGATATTGAACAGAGTTGAGCCCAGAATGGTTCCCTGTGGGACACCATATTCTATTTTCTTGTAATCGCTTTTGTGTTTTTCAATTTTGACGCATTATTTCCTGTTCAGCAGGTAACTTTGAAACAGTTTCAGTGTGGTTCTCTTATACCTACATTTTCAAGTGATTTGAGTAGGAGTGGGTGGCTAACCGTGTCGAAAGCTTTTGACAGGTCTATGAAGACGCATAGTGATGCCTTCTTGTTATCCATAGCAGAGTACATTTCATCCGTTAGATCAAGGATAGCATCTTTTGTCGACACACCTCCTCGGAAACCATATTGTCTACAGGAGAGGATGTTATATTTTTTGAGGTAGGATGATAGTCGGATTTCTATAATTTTTTCAAAGATTTTGGCAACAGCAGTGATCAAAGAAATTGGTCGATAGTTTATAACTTCATTTTTATCGTCAATTTTTGTATATTAGGATTACTTGTGTCAGTTTCAGCATGGATGGGAAAATACCGTCGGTGAAAGATTTATTTATTAAATATACTAAAGGTTCAATGATGAATGGGATTGTATTTTTCAGAAGTTCAGCCTTTATTCCATCGATCCCCACCTCTTTCTTGTTTCTCAAGGATAGGATCACATTTCCCATTTCGGTATGATCGGTGGGAAATAAAAACATTGACATGTGATTATTCATATTTTCGCTTGGGCATTCATAATTTGGGTCAGTTTTTATTTCGCCTGCTAATTTTTTGCCTATATTTAGTAGTGGTCATTAAAACTATCAGCAATTTCAGTAATATTATCCGTGTGTTATTTTATTCAATGCCTCTCTTTTTTTACATATGATGATAATAAAGATGAAATGAATGATCAGAAATATAAATATAATGATGAAAATGAAGGGTATATAAATGAATTATTGAATGAATATAATAAGTTAATTATGTATCAGTCGAGAATTGCAAAAGAGTATGTACACAAAATAGAAGTAACAGAAACAGATAAATTCAAATCCAAAAATTATCCAATTCCTTATAAGCATAGAGAAAAGTGAAAAAAGAGTTAGAAAAAATTGTAAAACAAGGAATAATAGAGAGAAGTACCAGTAATTACATAAATCCTATCGTAGTAGTTGTTGAAAAAAATGGTGAACTTAGATTATGCTTAGATGCTAGAGAATTAAATAAAATTACAATACCACAATATGAACCTCCATTAAACATAGAAACTATTTTGGTAAAATAACAAATGCTAAAATATTTCCTAAAATAGATTTTGGTTAATACCTTGGAAATTCTAGAAATTAAACAGGTTTTTGCATAGAAGGGGTTGTGTGTAGATTTTGTGTAGTTCCATATGGTTTACAATCGGCCTGTCCAGCATTAGAAAGAGTATTGCATAAAATACTTGATAAATATGAAAATTTTGCATTGCATTATATTGATGATAATAAGACAAAATTTAGCCAAAAGATGGGTAATTATCTCAAATCACTGCACTTCAACATGGGCTGCCTTTGTGGACATTCTTGAATTCATTTTTGAATCAAATTCCTTGATTTCCAAAGATACCTACTACAAACAGGTTTTTGACACCCCGATGGGTTCTACCATTTCGCCAATACTTGTTTATTTTGTATTAGAAGATTGAGTAGAGGATTGTCTTTCTATCATCCCCTTTCACATTCCTTTTGCCAAACGATATACGTAGACGACCTTTTGATTTCAGTACCTAAATATAAAGTTAAAGAAGTGTTTTAATACTTTGATGATATCAATTTACAGTTCACCTCGAAATTAGGAAAGCATCATTCCTTTCCTTGACATGAGAGTTTTTAGAGAAGAAGATAATATCCTACGCACAAAATGGTATAGATTCATAAGTTATCACTCGTACCATCCCTCCCAAATGAAAAGAAATCTCATCTTGAACCTAAAAAATAGAGTCATGTTGCTATCACCCCCAACATTACTGTTAGAAGGCCTAAATGAATTCAAAAAAATTCTCAAAGAAAACTCATATCCTAACAAATTAATAAATAAGATTCTGTTCAACTCCCAACAGAGAACAAACTTGTATGATCCTCAACATCAGAACGATGTTCGAAGAACTCACTTCCAACTTGATGAATATTTTCAAATTGGAAAGTCTCCAAATAGCCAAAAAAAACATTCAAACAGTATACACCTTATTTATTAAAACAAAATTCCCTATTAAAATTTTAGAATCCTCACATTTGATCAAACTGTGATAAAATATACATAGGCCAAACAAGCAGGATTAATCAGGAAGTATTTTCTCTCATAAAAGTGACCGCAACCTAAAAAAAATTGCTGTGCACTTGCTGAGCATACTATAAAACTTAATCATTTTGGTAACTTTAATAATCCAAAAATTTTAGTGATAGAAAGAAAGGAAGAAAAGAGGAATTTTCTTGAAATGGTCCACATTGATAATCAACAGGCAAGCATGAATAAACGATCAGACATTTCTAGTTTAAGCGTGATTCATAGCTACTTATTAAAAATGGACAATAAGGACCGACCCCTTTAAGAATCCGTATTTTTATATTTTTTTATTTAAAAAAAAGACTATTGGGCAATCTTTTTCAAATGGTTCATCTGGTTGTCAATCTCTTTTGACGTCTCCTAATATGTACCAATGACTGTATTAGTATTCAATATTTTTTAATGTTTTAATATTATGTGTACTTATTTGTTTTTTTTGCACATAACATTCTCACGCTGGTAAGTTATTATTTTTTCCCAATTTTTTTGTTCAAATGAATAATTGGACTTTCAAGATGTCTTGATTATGAAGTAAAACTATTTCGAAAGCTTGACCAACAACAAAGAGTATTATTACACTGGCCGTTTGAACTGACTGCAACCTCATTTTCCTTCTCCAATTACCCTTTTATCATATATATATATATATATATATATATATATATATATATATATATATATATATATATATATATATATATAGACAGTCGACAGAGTGATTGTTTTCTCATATTTCCTATGTTTCTATGGGTGGGTGGGTAGTATTTGCTGACTAGTTAGGTACAAAACTAGGAATATTGGGGTAAGCAGCAATGAAAAAGTAAAACTTTGAGATTCATCCAAGCTTTCGGAAATGTTTATTTCCATCATCATCAACTTTGTTGAGATTGGTTTCAATGATGGTCTACTTATTTATCTAACATAGTGAGTCACAAGAAAAAACGTAGATCAAGGAACTAAACGAAGTTCAAAGTTAATACAAATACATTGACATTGTTTGAAATATATATATATATATATATATATATATATATATATATATAAACCGTGTGTCCCAGCTGAAACTTGTCACCCCCCTAATCTCCGAGCTCGTGAAAAAAATTGCAAAATCGCTCAGACCCGTCGATTTTTATTTCACGGGGAAAAACTTTCACCAAATACATCATCATTCAACCCCAGCACCCCCTACTTAAGAATTTTCAAGGGGACTACTATACTTGTGATAAATTATTTTGAAGGAAATTCAATCCCAAATACATCGGTTTACTGAAATTAAGGATCGATCAAGTGTTGTTGAAGTTTTAATGAAAACTAAGTTTTATCAAGATATTTATATTTTTCATCACCTAAAATGTTATCATCGTAAGGAAGGTTCACTGTGGGTACGCCACTGTATTGAAAAATAATATGCTATCAGAAATAATAGTTGAGAAGGTGAGACAGCCATTTTTATGAAAAAAAAAGTGTCGCCATGTGTTTTTGTATACGCATATCTTTGTTTACGCCTTGGTATAGTATTTCTAATCCCAATTGGAACGACATAAAAAGTTTCGGAAAGGGATTCTCTTTGCACTTGCCGCATCGACATAGGCGTTCGAATATAATTTTTCAGAGGTATTTCTTCGGTTACTTATTCTTACAATCATAGCAATTGATCACCCCATGTAAAAGTAGACACATGTTATCTCAACCGGATTTTAGTATTTGTTTTGAAAGGTCTCCAGAAAGCCATAATGATAAAATTATTTTCAATGGATAATTCCTAACCTCACGGCACGGCAGTGATTAAGGAATATTTCAAAATGAGGATATTATGCAGCTGGAGATAACATATGTCCAATCCAGCTAGCCGAGCTTTCATTACTCAAATATATTTGATAGCGCCTTTACTAATAATCTGGGCAACCGGAGACACGCGCCAGATTTTTTGTATGATTGTACCAGGAACGCTTTGAAAGTAAAAACACTGGTAGTATATAAATTTCCCATTTGCCGGGTAGTGCATATGAACACTCCTCGTAGTGCTCTTATTTTAATGCCGTTCCAATTGGGATTAGAATAACTATATATTGATGTTTTCGAGTTACTTCATTCAACAATTTGAAAACTTTCGAAAATGGTTTATACTATACAAGAGAGAATATCCATTGTAGCTGCGTATTTTGGAAATTAACGATGTGCTAGAGCTACGGCTCGAATTTTCAATGAAATTCATCCAGAAAAAACCACATCATATCAGTACGTGCTTCAATTGATGAATGAGTTCATGGAGTCGGGATCAGTGCTGAATGAAAAACATGAACGAGAGAAGCCTATGAGAAATGAAGGGGTCGCTGTTGCAGTTGTGGGGCATGCAGTGATGGACAACATTCAATCTTTAAGACAACTTGAGACTATTTCTGGAGTTTCGAAAAGCAGCGTACATCGAATTCTGAAAGAAGCAAAATTCCATCCGTATAAAATGCAGAATGTACAAGAATTAAATGAAGATGATCCTGACAGACGTACAGAGTTTTGTGAAATCATGAGTCAATTATTCATTGGTGATAATAATAACCTCTACAATGTATGCTTTTCTGACAAATCTTCTTTTTATTCAAATGGACATGTGAACAGGCACAACTGCAGATACTGGAGTGACGTAAATCCCCATTGGTACAGGTAAACTCATTCACAAACTCCCCAGAAATTGAATGTTTGGGCTGGTATTCTGGGAAACCATATTGAAGGTCTATATTTTATTGATGGTAACCTCAACGGACAAACGTATCTTGAACTTCTAGATACAACTGTGAACCCCAGAATCACTCAGTTACTTGAAGACGATGATAGGCTACTCGAAGGTCAGCTCACCTTTCAACAAGATGGAGCTCCTCCATATTTTGTTGCACCTGTACGTCAATTTTTAGATGACAATTTCACAGGGAGATGGATTGGAAGACGAGGACCAATAGAATGGCCAGCTAGATCTCCTGATTTATCACCATTAGACTTTCTTTATGGGGTCATTTGAAATCCAAAGTTCATATCACACAGCCAACTTCTCTCGATGATCTACGCAGGAGAATTGATGTGGAGTGTCGTGCAGTGTCTCCAGAATTGTTGAGCAATGTGTGAAAACATTTCGAAAATCGCTTATACTTCTGTATGGAACTGGATGGTTCACATTTTGAACCTTTCTTACGATGATAACATTTTAGGTGATGGAAAATAAAAATATCTTGATAAAACTTAGTTCTTATTAAAATTTCAACAACACTTGATCGATCCCCAATTTCGGTACACCGATGTATTTGGGATTGAATTCTCTTCAAAATGATGTATCACAAGTATAGTAGTCCCATTGAAAATTCTGAAGTAGGGGGTGCTGGGGCTGAGGGGGTCGACAACACAATGATGATGTATTTGGTGGAAGTGTTCCCCCTTGAAATAAAAATCGACGGGCTGAGCGATTTTCAATTTTTTTCACGAGTTCGGAGATTTGGGGGGGTGACAAGTTTCAACTGGGACACACACACATATATATATATATATAAATACATATATATGTATATAAATATATATATATATATATATATATATATATATATATATATATATATATATATATGTATGCCCAAGTGTAACATCGGGGACAGTATAACATTTACACTGTATAAGATTTATACATTATACTGTCCTCGAAGAGATAGTTATTCATACAATATGAATTGTTATACTGTCCTCGATTTAAATTTACTTAAGTGGTATAAAGACATATACTGACCTCAAAAATATACGTATTCGGTATATATTTTTATACTGTCCTCATAATCATTTACCTACATATAAATCGTCATACTACACCTGAACGTCTACTTTTATATCCAATAAAAATTATAAAATTTCTTGAAGTCTCAGTTTGAATTTCAAATTGTTTTTGAAGATAGTGGTTTAAAATTTCCTTTACGAAAGTAGCAAACCTTATTTTTTCAATTGCACCTTTTTATTTTTTTAATGAAAGAAATCTGAGGTTGTAATATGACCATTTCTGCAGAAGTTTTTTCAAAGTAGTCGTAGAGGTTCCAAGTTATGTAATATTCAATCGAAAATGTTTTTTTTTGTATTACAGAAAGAAGTCAAAAATGTATTATTTATATGCTTATACAGGCATATATTATATAATCTGAATTGAAGATGAGCCAAAGTTTGCATTCGGTTGCTTCGAATATATGATGTATAATCATTAAAAAAAAAATCATTGCTCCAATAAAAATATTTTAATATACTGAAGAATTATTATTATGAGGGAGTAGAAAATTTTGGTGACCAAATTCTATTGCAGATATTGTTCAACAATTTCAAAAATGTTTATTAGTAAATGAGAGTAATACCTATTTGTCTATTTATGGAAAAATTGCTCCGATTATTGCACATATATACCTTCAATCTATTTAAAAATATTTTTTCACATACGTAATGTGAAATCGACATCCTCCCATATCTCTCTCATATCATATCAAATATTGAGTTTTTTTGTTTAAAAATTCATTTATTAGCTACACTAAATTATTTGAAAATTAATTATATACAGATTATTTTTCTATTTTTACAAGCTTCCATTTAATTTGCCCTGTTGGTTGATATGTAAATATACGGTCAGGTTCATTTTGGAGGTCCATTTTGAGCAACTTCAACACTATACATGTACATGTTTACTTTTTGAAACCTAAGGTTTATATGATTTTAGTCATTGTATACCTAAAACTTGTCGAATCTCTTGTGATTGTTGACATATAATGAAATTCTTGTTTACCTGATTGACTATTGTATGTCCTCGAGTGAAAAAAATAGTGATTAAAGTTCAAATAATTATTGTTGTGAACCTCAATGTGACTCTTCGCAAAACGATACCGTTGTACTGGAATGAGTTTTCATCATTTTCCATGAGAAAATGAACGTAACGTTCTGGTGCAAACTAATCTAGGATTGAGCGAGTCTATAGACAGACGATGGGCTCTTGAAGATACAGTCCCTACCCAAAATCTTCCCGTATCATCTGTGGCCAAGAAAAAAGTGAAAAAGAACCTTCAAAGAGAGTTGCGAGGAAAAAAAAGAGAGTTAAGAAGAGTACAAAGAGATATATTCAACATACCGAAAATTATTCATACAGTATGGAAAAAGAGTGACTATATATGTATATCTATGGGTGATAGAGACACATTGTTAATTTTTTGAAACATTTATGTTTTTATGATTTTAGACTTGTACACATCTCTTGTGATTGTTGACATTCAATGAAATTCTGGTTTACCTGGTGAATATTCTGTTGACTATTGTACGTCCTCGAGTGAAAAAATGAGTGATTCTAGTTCGAATCATTATTGTTTTTTACCTCAATGTGACTGTTGTGCAAAATGATCCCGTTGTACTGTAATATTGGTGTAGACTAATCTAGGATTGGGTGAGTCTAGAGACAGGCCGTCGGGCTCTTGAGATCTTGAAGAAAAATACAATCACTTTCCAAAATGTACCTGTATCGTGTGTGGCCAAGAAGAAGAGAACCTTCAAAAAGAGTTCAGAAGAAAAAAAAGAGAGTTAAGAAGATAAAAAACGGATATTATTCAACATACCGAAGATTATTCATCATCCATACAGTGTGGAAAGAGAGTGACTATATATGAATATCTAGGTGATAAGGACAAATTTTCACACCATCTTGCTTGTTTTAAATGAAATAAAAAAACTGCTTTTGTATGTTTTATTTTCAATTCGAACATTCACAAATAATGTGTAACATTTCTTCAAAATAATTCATAAGAATAATTTCCCGATGACTTCACTGAGCTGTCCAGAAACTTCGAAAACTTCATCTCCTGCAAAGTGAGTTTTCGCAAATGATATTATTGTCTTAAGATTAAAATACACCACTTCAATAAAGTCTTGAAATGAATAACACTACACAAAAAACTGGAAAATAATACCAAATGGAAATATTTTAAGAAAAACTCCAAACACAAGTGTATAACCTCTGCGAAAACAGACAAACATTGTACGTATGTCTGGTTGGAGTTTTCGCCACTCTGGCGCTGGCATCTAATTTTGAATTCCCAATAGGCAGGTGTTTATCATTCGGGTAACAATACAAAAGGCATTGAAAAATATATGAATATATGAAAAGGCATTGAAAAATATATGATATACGAGGTTTTTTGGGATTGGAAATTATGAATTTTATCATTTTTCAAAATAAAAAAGGAGGATTTTCGAATAAAATGTCAAATTTGACAGGTTTAGAGTAGCACACGACAAAAGGAAAGAGGCTGTTTTTTATTCATTTTTCAAGCACAAACTAACTGCAAAGTCAAATTTTCAATATATCTATTGATAAAAAAAACTTCCATATGTTGCGAACTTTATGTGTGACACTGTATGTGAGTCGAAATTTATTATTAAGTACTCAAAAATGTTTATGCCAGAGACACAGGAAACTAGTGTAACAAACAGACACAGGGAGTTACTTCAGGATATTTTGGTAATTTTTCGGAAGAGCACTGCCTTTTCGTAAGTACCTACCACCAAACTCTCAAATCGCACTAGGTTTGAGAGTAATCAAAAGAACTCACTTCACTAAACTGTGTTTACAAAACCACCACACGAGTTTCGCTATACAATAGCTTTTCAAGTGGAGATTATCTAGCTATTGTATAGCGAAACACATGTCTTGGTTTTGTAAACCAAGTTTAGTGAAAATCATGAGTGTCTTTTGTTTACCCAAAGGAAAAAGTTGCTCAGTTTCCAATTTTATAATTCTGCTCCAAATTTGGACTCTTTACTGTCACTTCGACTTTTTCCCAATTTTTTTTATTTTTCGAATCTTTCGCTCTACCGATTCGAACGAAACATGATTCAAATTTCATAATTTTGATGAATACTAGACTTCAATGTCATATCTTGCCCAAAAAATAACTACATTGGCTTGTTACCAGAAAAAAAAATGCACCTCCAGAAATTCGTCTTTGTTGTTGCAAAGTTCATCTAGTTTTTCCATTTCATTGTGAAACTGATTCGGATTCTCAATGTATGGACGTTAATATGTCAGTAATCGAATAAACGAATTTCTCTACATTCTTATTACACTCGCTTTTTTTTATCGGATTTGTATCCCGTTAGCTGCAGATGAGTTCGAAATATTTCGATGTAGCTTACACCCAACAGTGTGACTGCCTTTTCGTAAGTACCACCAAACGATAACTCTCAAACGGCACTAGGTTTGAGAGTAATCAAAAGACACTCACTTCACTAAACTGTGTTTACAAAACCACCACACGAGTTTCGCTATACAATAGCTTTTCAAGTGGAGATTATCTAGCTATTGTATAGCGAAACACATGTCTTGGTTTTGTAAACCAAGTTTAGTGAAAATCATGAGTGTCTTTTGTTTGCCCAAAGGAAAAAATTGCTCAGTTTCCAATTTTATACCTTTGCTCCAAATTTGGACTCTTTACTGTCACTTCGACTTTTTTCCAATTTTTTTAATTTTTCGAATCTTTCGCTCCACCGATTTGAACGAAACATGATTCAAATTTCATAATTTTGATGAATACGAGACTTCAATGTCATATCTTGCCCAAAAAATACCTACATTGGCTTGTAACCAGAAAAAAAAATGCACCTCCAGAAATTCGTCTTCGTTGTTGCAAAGTTCATCTAGTTTTTTCATTTCATTGTGAAACTGATTCGGATTCTCAATGTATGGACGTTAATATGTCAGTAATCGAATAAACGAATTCCTCTACATTCTTATTACACTCGCTTTTTTTTATCGGATTTGTATCCCTTTAGCTGCAGATGAGTTCGAAATATTTTGATGTAGTTTACACCCAACAGTGTGACTGCCTTTTCGTGAGTACCACCAAACGATAACTCTCAAACGGCACTAGGTTTGAGAGTAATCAAAAGACACTCACTTCACTAAACTGTGTTTACAAAACCACCACACGAGTTTCGCTATACAATAGCTTTTCAAGTGGAGATTATCTAGCTATTGTATAGCGAAACACATGTCTTGGTTTTGTAAACCAAGTTTAGTGAAAATCATGAGTGTCTTTTGTTTACCCAAAGGAAAAAGTTGCTCAGTTTCCAATTTTATACCTTTGCTCCAAATTTGGACTCTTTACTGTCACTTCGACTTTTTTCCAATTTTTTTAATTTTTCGAATCTTTCGCTCTACCGATTCGAACGAAACATGATTCAAATTTCATAATTTTGATGAATACGAGACTTCAATGTCATATCTTGCCCAAAAAATACCTACATTGGCTTGTTACCAGAAAAAAAAAATGCACCTCCAGAAATTCGTCTTCGTTGTTGCAAAGTTCATCTAGTTTTTTCATTTCATTGTGAGTGCCTTTTGTTTACTTTTATATGGATTTTCATCAAATATCAGCCGCATCAATTCAAAATTTGAGAGTTATCGTTTGGTGGTACTTACGAAGTCAAAAGGCAGTGCTCTCAATTACTTCCTGAGATATAGGCAGTCAGAGATAAAAAGTCGATTTTCTCCCTTCTTTTTTCGCAATGGAAATCAGTTGAAAAATAACATTATCATAATATTCATGAATGCTTATACACTTACGACAAATTAAATTTTATTCTATTTGTTCATTTGTTGTTATTCTGTTGACTAAAGTTCTGTTATGTTTGTAAGTAAAATATTACTTAAATTTGGCCCTGAAAACATAAAGTATACCAAAATTAAATTTCTAGTATTATTTTTAGTAAGCACATTGAAATCATGAGACATCACCTATCATCAATGAGTGGAATATTATACAGGATATGAGACTTTGTTCCTCTAAAATATATAAAACATATCTCATCTCTATCCTTTTTACTCAGTATTGCAATATCTTATAACAATATGGGGAACTGCAAAATAAAAAATAAACCTGAACCCATTACAAAAAATACAAAATGAAATGATTAAATGCATATTCAGATACCAGTTCCTTGAAGCATCAGTGAATTTATATAGACCATTCATTCAGTTGACTACATTCATAACTACAATAGTTGAAGTTGTGACAATTAATGCACTATTTCAATAAAATCAAACTTTGTATTTCATAACATAAAATTCTCCTTCATTGTATACAAAAAAATGCCTTTCAACAAATTATCCATGAATCATTCAAAAAAGTTTTTAATTTCACAAGAATATATTTCTGTTTTATTTTATACTAGCTGATCATACATTTTTTAATTTTCTATTTAATCCCAATTTATATACATTCAAATTATTTTTAATTATTTGTTATATTTCATCCCTATTATAAAAAATTATACTGTATCTTGGGATTACTACAGTTAATATTATCATATCAAATAAGATGAAAAATGCATCATAATGAAAGAAAGCTGATTTTTGCTGAAATGTTTGTTGCTTTAAAATGTATGGAATGCTTTATGTAACTCGACATCTGCTTGTAACTCAACATCTTGAACCCAATCCATATACCGAAACAAAGCAGCGAAATCTCAAGTGGCATTACCAATAGTTAAGTTAAGTTTATGGGCCCCCTATTAAGCGCCGTTTTGATGTAAGTACTTGTCGTCCTAGACCCGAATTATAACACCCAGTTCAATTTCAGTTCGAAACTTGAAAAGAAAAAAAGAATTCTAATATTTATTCATAGGAATTGATTATTTGTCCAGGAAGTCGCCCTTGAACGAACAACATCAAAACAAAAGTTTCAAAATATTAAACGTTTAACAAACGCGTGCTACTCATATCATTATTGTATGAAACAACTACATATCAAAATAACTGACAAACAAACTCCCACAAACAAAAAACAAACGACAAAGAGCACGAAACAAATTTTTATTTTCCATTCATTTATTAGAATTTTGATATTGTCTTTGAAAATTTTAAGTTATATCATTTATTCAGATTGCTTACATTCTAGAATTGCCATGCTCCACTTTCATAACATTTGAAATGTTCATTGAGAAATTGAGTATGTTTTAAACAATTAGAATATGTTGATTTTTATCAAAAAAATCATATCTTGGCCATTATTTAGAATCCCGAGTTCCTGCAATTTACTTAAAAAAAAACAAAAATATAATATTGCATCATTTATAAGAATTGCATTCAAATTTCCTTATTGAAAGTGCCAATTAGAGGTGATAAGATAAATCCATTCCTATATTGTAGGTATTATAGGAAAAGTTTACACTTGATTTCATTCAAACCATTCAATTTCGGCTTTTCACATTTAGAGAATCACTTTTTTTCCATATGGTACCGTTTTTTCTTCAGCTTTTATATATGGCATTAGGACCAAAGATTTTTGTCACTTATTCTATTCAAAATTCGTGTGTAATGGTGAATTCATTTGCAAGCTTTCGCTTTTCGCGGGAAGCTTAAATAAAAAGCGCGTCCGGTTCATATGAAATCTGTCATAAGGGACTTTGATTTGACTAATTTTTTTTTCAAATGATGTTCAGTTAGGAAGATTACACAATGGCATTGTTTATAGAGATGCTGAAAGCATTGGATGGCGGTCGCTAAGGCCATCTATAATTCATTATTGAAAATGTATTATGTAATGTGGCGTCTTTACCAGATGGCAAGCTAAACTATATTTCGGTGTGTAAGGGTGTTTGGGATTGGAGATCATGAATTTTTCAGCAAAATTCAAGAATTTAAGATGGCTGCTCCATTAGGGCCAAAGAGTTTTGTCACTTATTCTATTCAAAAATCGTGTGTAAGGAGATAGTGACTTATTGGCCAAAATTCGGAAATTCAAGATGGCGAATGCAAAATTCGGAAATTTAAGATGGCGAATGATTGTAATTTATAGTTATTTATTTCGAACTCCAATAATTCAAGATGGCGGAGATTTTTTTTATTTATGATCTGATCAAACAATTTTTTCATAGAATTGGGAAATTAAAGATGGCGAACAATTATTTTGATCCGTTTCAACTCAATAGTTTTGTTATCTAGTTTTCTTGGGGTGAAAAATAACTAATTTCTGTTCAAAATTCAATAATTTTGGGTTTTGCAGGTGCAGATTACGATTTTTATGGAATAATAATAAAAATCTAATGAATTTAAAATGAAGGCAAGAAAAAAAAATCTTCAGATCTGTGAAGTAGGTCATTAGAATAGTGAATTTGAGTTTTCCAACACATTTGATAACCACCATTTCATATTTTACTTTCACTCCGGAAAAGTGCGAGACGTGGATACTGTAACTCTGATAGAGAAGTGAAGTAGAAAAATATTTTATATTTTTTTCGTGTTTGAATGATATACCTTTGGAGAAAAACCAGGGTATGCTATTTGGCATAATGTTTATGGATATTAAAGGTATTAAATGTTACTTCCCCTCCCCCCCTTACATATTATACTATTTGGGGAAAATACAGGAATTTTATGTTTTTTTCAGAACGTTCTATGTAGATGAAAAATAAATGAAATATATTTTATTTAAAATCAGTGAACTCCTTTCCCATTTTAAAACCTCCATCTTGAATTTGAGAAGCAAGTCATGATCTCCGACCCCAACCCCCCAAATAGAAAGCCGCACCTAGGAGGTAGTTACGGGGGTTCCCCAAATCCTATACATATCTAAAAATGGTAAAAATGTAGTTATGTAAAAATGTTAGAAGGAGAAAAACCACCTGAAATAACATCCAACCACCCTCGATCTGGGTACGGTCTTGAACTCTGAATAGAATCGAACCATAAATCACCCACGCCATCTTGAATTCTTAAATTTCATGAAAAAAATCATGATCTTTGACCCAAAAGCATACCAATTTTGATCAGAATTGTACTACAATCACAAAATTCGTTCCCCATATTGGAGCCGCCAACATGATCCCCGACCCATCAAAACCAATTTTTAATTGAATCGGATCATAATCATAAAACTCACCCGCTATCTTGGAGCCACCATATTATTTCTTTCTCTTATAAAAATATAATGCATTGCCACCGGAATTATGAACACCTGCCAAATTTCAAGTTCTTTGGGTCAAAATTTACTTGCAAGATTTCGCGCAGGTATACAAACTGTGTGGTTGGATAAAAGCGTCTAAAATATGCAAGATTCACTGACCTAACCAGAAAGCGAGGCACACGAATACAACGAAAACTTTTCAATTCGAAACAAATTCCCTCTTATAAGTCAAAGATTTCGACTAGCTCTGTCTCAATCGGATTGCTCTTTTTTGGGCACCACCGTAGTAGCGCCAACTTCAAATCGACTCCATCGACATCCAACGAAAAGCCCATCAGGTTGACTGAGTATATATATACGGGACTAGTGGCTCAGTGGTACGAGCGTTAGTCTTGTATTCACTGTTTCCACCCGACGCGGGTTCGACTCCCATATCCGGTGAACACCCAGAGTGGTTTTGGATCCCACTATAGAAGGTAAGGCCCCACTATGAAAACTAAGTCAGGGTTGAAAACAAACAAAAACAATATCCCTTTAGACAATGTCAGAATCAAAATATTCGCGGGTATACTACACAATGTAGTGAGACAGTGGTATATTCACTTTACCGTTCTGTGCACCCAATGCTGTTGAAATATTTATATGAAATAAGTTCCTAAGTAGGTATGGCTTTTTGGACAATTTTCGAAACGAATGATTATCTAGGAACAGTATTGACAGTATTGAAACTTTTCAGTCCAATTGTTAGCGGTTCTATTATGCAGGGGGCGTAGTGACATTTAAAATTTTGGGGTGTGCCGCAGTTGAGCCATCCTACCTTTTTGTTTGATTAGTCTACTCGACAAGTTGAAAATGGTCTAAAATAGAGATACTGCTCTTAAAATTATGTGTGATAGCTCATTGGATCCGGAATAACGCCTAGAAAAATGTGCCAAAAGCGTGTATTAGCACATAAAAAATTGCAAAAGTTATAAACAATTGGAGATGAAAAAAAATTGCATTTCGTTTTTAGCCAATATTTCAGAAACTATTAATATTTAAGAAATTTCAAAAAAAGGTTCTGAAAGAGGAGGAAATTTCCAATAAAAAACTCCCGGAACTCTATCTCCATTATTTATAATTTTAATTTAACGCTGAAAATGGGTCCCCGAGCGACATTCTTAGGTTGCGCGCGCGGCGTCAAGAGAGAGTGCGACACATTAATTAATTTATTTAAGGTATTAAATATTTTTTTTTTATTTGAAAAAATTATGGTGTATTCGGAACACTATAAATAATTTATTCCGTCTTCTTATATCATACTTAACAAGATCACGCCATAAAAGTTAAAAAAAAAATTCATACTTTGTTTATAATAATTTTTGTTCTTGAACAAAAACTAAAAAATCCAAGTAATGTTGTTAAAAAATATTGTTTTTCTTAATCATCATATTATCGTTTTTTTATTAATACAAGATATGAATTGATTTGCAAAAAAAATTCCCGCTATTTTTTATAAACAAATTGATTATTTCAATATTTTTGAATTTTTTTTTTCACAACTTTATAATATTACAAATATTATGATTTTTGAAAAAGAAATTACTTAATAACAATTTTTAATTGTTTATAATCGTTTTTTTATATTTCTATTGTTTGAATAATTAGTTAAAAAATTAATTCTTTTCTAAAAATCATAATTGACAGTCCTCTAGGAAGTAACAAAGAAATATTTTTCATCAACAATTCCATTGTTTGTTTTTAAATTTTTAACTTTGTTAGATTTTTTCTGAAACTTCTAAAATCCAAAAACAAAGTATAGAAAAAAACTTTTTCCAATTTTTTATTGTACTCTGGGAATTGGAATTGGAAAAATTGGAAAATTTTTTCTATACTTTGTTATATATGGTTTTTTTGTAAATTTTAGAAATTTCAGAAAAAAAATCTAACAAAGTTAAAAATTTGTTTATAACAAATTGGTAAGTTAATAAACAATGGAATTGTTGATAAAAAAAATTACTTTTTTGTTACTTCATAGAGGACTGTAAATTATGATTTTTAGAAAAAAAAAAAAATTAAAAACAACTATTATAAAACATTAAAAGTTGTTATTAAGGAAAAATGTTTTTTCAAAAATCATAATATTTGTAATATAATGGAGTTGTGAAAGAAAAATTTTCAAAAATATTGAAATAATCAATTTGTTCATAAAAAATTTAACAACAAATAGCGGGTTTTTTTTTTCTGCAAATCAATTTATATCTTGTATTGATAAAAAAACGAAATATGATGATTAAGAAAAAAAATGTTTTTTAACAACATTACTTGGATTTTTTTGTTTTTGTTCAATACAAAAATTATTATAAACAAAGTATGGATATTTTTTAACTTTTATGGCGTGATCATGTTGAGTATGTATATAAGAGAGGCTCTACGAAGCAAAAAATTTTTACGACAATTATTTATAACATTTTTTTTCATTTACAATTAAGACAGAAGTTCGAGAAAATTTTGTTAGTTAACAATCGTTTAACTTGTTGAAAAATTAACTTTAAGTAAAATTTCCAACGGGAATAAATTATTTATAGTGTTCCGAATACACCATAATTTTGACAAATTAAAAAAAAATATTTAATACCTTAAATTAATTAATTAATTTGTCGTACTCGCTTTTGACGCCGCGCGCACAACCCAAAAATGTCGCTCGGAGACCCATTTTCAGCGTTGAATTGAGTTGAGGAGTTTTTCATTGGAAATTTCCTCCTCTTTCAGAATCTTTTTTTGAAATTTCTTAAATATCAATAGTTTATGAAATATTGGCAAAAAACGAAAAGCCATTTTTTTTTCATCTTCAATTGTTTATAACTTTTGCAATTTTTTATGTGCTAATATACGCTTTTGGCACATTTTTCTAGGCGTTATTCCGGATCCACTGAACTATCAAACATAATTTTAAGAGCAGTACCTCTATTTTAGACCATTTTCAACTTGTCGAGTAGACTAGATATACGAAACTCACTCATCCAATGTCCTCAAAATGATGTCCTCGATTTGTGTGTTCATGTCTCCAAACACTACTACGCTGTCCCTGAAGGGAGTATTACGGTCCTCAAATTGATGATGTCCCTGAATCCACAGTTAGGTATATAATTCAAGTTTGAGGACAGTCCTCAAAAAGCCCTTTTGTCCCCAAAGTCACTGTTACAGGAAAAAAACGTCCCCGAACTAACACTTGGGCATACATATATATATATATATATATATATATATATAAATACATATATATGTATATAAATATATATATATATATATATATATATAAATACATATATATGTATATAAATATTTATATATATATATATATATATATATATTTATATATATATGAAAGAGAGTAATATCGAGGGGACTGTTAAAAACAAAATGGAAGGAGTTTATGGATAGTCAGAGGTAATGACATGTTTGACTTCGGTCATCATAGATGATAGGATGAACAAACTGATAGAAAACGACAATCAACGGAGTCAACAAATGAGCGGCTGGCTTCTGTTTGTTGACTCTGTCGATTTGTCGTTTTCTACCAAGTGTTGTTCATCCTTGCACTTCTCCACCGTACTGATGAGGGCCGAGAGCCCGAAACACGTGTCTACGGTTAGCACTTTTCTCTGAGGGCTATGTCCATTGAAATATATATATATATATATATATATATATATATATATATATATATATATATATATATATATTGTTTTTACTCGAGAGCGCAGATCGACTGTTTGCTTTTCTTGAGTGTTTTATATGCTAATAAGACATCACATGCAATACAACATTTCATACACAGCTGGTATTTTATGTTCATGGATACTTTCCTTCTTGTTGTTCACAAAGAATACGATATGGTTTCTATGACAACAGGTTTGTTAATTATTTGAGTTTAGATTGGCATAGACTGTGTCCTATGACACACTTTTATTTTTTCCTCATAAGGCGTTCCTCATAGTTTGTTGTTGACAGAAGCATCATGACTTACATTATTATATACATGATAAGCTGGATGCCACTGACTATACACTAGCAATCCAAAGGAGAGCGGAATAAAATTGCACTATTCAACAGAAACCTAAGCAGCAGAGACCTCAGGTCATTGATTTTGTGAATGAAAGGCAAACAAGCAATATACGGGTAACCAAAACTAAGACTGAAAGAATATGACTAACAAGCAACAAGAACCTTTCCAAGCATATATAGGAAACAATGCTGTTGAAATGGGTGTCACAGGGAATAAATAATGAATAAATAAATGAATTTATTGAATCCTTTTTGATCATAAAAAAATTATTGTCAGACAACAAGTAGTTTACAAATATTCTGTGCATACAATTACATAAAAATATAACAGTTTCACAAAGTAAATATATAAATACATCATGTGATTGATTAAAATAGTACACAAAAATACATACATACATACATACATCACCACCAAATGAATATACAAATCAACATTATTGATTGAAATACTCATCAGTACTATAAAAACAACCGTTAATCAAGAATTCTTTGAGTTTCATATTGAAATTATTTTCCCTGTTTAGTTTTTTTTTTATCTTCAGGTAAGTGATTATGAAATTTCGCCCCCTTATAGGATGGACAGTTTTTATACAGACAAGTTGAGTGTTTCTGCAGCCTTATCAATTCACCGTGCCTGGTGGGATATGCATGAAAGTAACTATGTATTTGTTTTTTGAAAAGTAGAATACATTTGTAAATATGAATGCAGGGTACGCACATGACTTCATTTCCAATGAAGTGTTGCCTACAAGATTATCTGTATTCTATCCTATATATTAGCCTCATTACCCTCTTCTGCGAGACAAATATTTTGTTATTTTTTGTGGAGCAGCCCCAAACGGCAATATTATAAGAAATATGGGAATATACGATAGTAAAGTAAACATTTAAAAGTTGGTCTTTATTGAAATTAGATTCTAATTGTCCAATTGCATAGTACCCACTGTTAACTTTCTTGCTGACATGATTAATACCTGACTCCCAGGTCATGTTACCATCGAGGTAAGAACCCAGGAATTTGGTGTTATCTGATGATTTAATTATTTCATCGCCCACTCTAACCTGAAAGTTATCAAGTTTTTTATTTATCTTGGAATAAAACTGCATCAGAACAGTCATTTTTTTATTCACTACTGAAGAATTACTACAACACCAGTTTTTGGACTCGTAACTCAAGGTATTCAGTTTTTCTTCGAGTTCCTCTGGATCATCAGCATTTGCTGCAATACTTGTATCGTCTGCATGATCTGTGCTTATGTGATTGGGCATATCATTAATGAACAGAAGAAAAATTAGAGGACCCAATATAGAACCCTGCGGTACCCCAAGATCAATGTTGTACTGCTGCGACTGACAATTGTCAATTTTAACATACATCTTCCTTAGAGTCATGTATGATCTTAGCCATGAGAGAAAGTTACCCCCGAAGCCAAGTGATTCGAATTTTTTGTATATGATATCTGGGTCAATAATGTCGAATGCTTTTGATAAGTCAAAGAAAAGTGCAGCGACATATTTTCCTTTGTCAAGTGAGTCATAGATACACTTGAAAAAATTGTGAAATGCACCTTCCGTTGAACTACCTGGGCAAAAACCATGTTGATATTTAGATATTATATCGAATTGATCTAGGAACGCCAGCATTTTCACATAGACAGATCTTCCGATTATCTTACCTAGCACTGTTGGGACTGTTACGGGCCTATAATTTTAGATAGATGTTGAGTCACTTTTTATAAAAATCGGTGTTACCGATCCAATTTTCAGTTTGTCTGGGAACTCACCAGTTCCAATTGAAAGATTTATCAAAAATGCTAATGGTTCGCAGATTGAATCTCTAATGTTCTCTATTATTTTTGTTGATATACAGTCTACTCCCACAGAGTTTGTGTTCTTGAGGTTAGAAATGATTACCAGTACATCACTAGGATGAACTAGAGTAGAATAAAAAGTATGATCTACATGCATAGTGGTGTGGTCATTGAACGATGTCGACTCAAAGTTTGCATTTATTGTGCTCTTCGCTATGGTAGAAAAGTATGAACCAAAAGCGTTACAAGATTGTCGTCTAGCAACAATTCCCGATTTATATTTTGTATTTCTCTTCCAGTTTTATTTTTGACTATGTTCCAGATTTTTTTCGGCTTCTGATGTTGGCTCATGTTTGCAAGAGCACCCTGATTGAATGCATACTTTGCTTCGTGTATTTTTTTCCTATAGAGTTTTTGAGGACATCATAATATTTTTTGTATTCTAAGTCATCTACATTTTTCGATATTTAAAAAAGATTTTTTTAAATGTTTCCCATAAGAATGATATCTTCAGAAACCCACAGTTTTTTACCGAGCTGTGCTATGTGATTAACGGTTTTTTGTACAGCTAGGCAAGTCAATTCTATCCAATATGTAAGGATTTGCAAAAACATTCCGTAGGCATATTGGATATTACGAACACTCTCATAGACATAGTGGAAATTCTCATTTGAAAGGCAGTCTTGGAGTTTAGCAAGATTCTCAGTACATGTGTTCTAGAAACTTATTTTTTGTCGAGTATTTTTTTTTTCTACTGTAAGATCAGTTGATTCTATGGAAAGGCATAAATGGTCGGCGAGGTTAACATTGATGACATTTTCGAAAGAGACAGTTTGAGAGATATTTGTTAAGAAGTAGTCTATTTTTGAGATGCTAGTAGTTTCATTTGAGTACGTGAAGATTCTCGTCGGTTCCATGTGTGGTCATTGAACGATGTCGACTCAAAGTTTGCATTTATTGTGCTCTTCGCTATGGTAGAAAAGTATGAACCAAAAGCGTTACAAGATTGTCGTCTAGCAACAATTCCCGATTTATATTTTGTATTTCTCTTCCAGTTTTATTTTTGACTATGTTCCAGATTTTTTTCGGCTTCTGATGTTGGCTCATGTTTGCAAGAGCACCCTGATTGAATGCATACTTTGCTTCGTGTATTTTTTTCCTATAGAGTTTTTTGAGGACATCATAATATTTTTTGTATTCTAAGTCATCTACATTTTTCGATATTTAAAAAAGATTTTTTTAAATGTTTCCCATAAGAATGATATCTTCAGAAACCCACAGTTTTTTACCGAGCTGTGCTATGTGATTAACGGTTTTTTGTACAGCTAGGCAAGTCAATTCTATCCAATATGTAAGGATTTGCAAAAACATTCCGTAGGCATATTGGATATTACGAACACTCTCATAGACATAGTGGAAATTCTCATTTGAAAGGCAGTCTTGGAGTTTAGCAAGATTCTCAGTACATGTGTTCTTGAAACTTATTTTTTGTCGAGTATTTTTTTTTTCTACTGTAAGATCAGTTGATTCTATGGAAAGGCATAAATGGTCGGCGAGGTTAACATTGATGACATTTTCGAAAGAGACAGTTTGAGAGATATTTGTTAAGAAGTAGTCTATTTTTGAGATGCTAGTAGTTTCATTTGAGTACGTGAAGATTCTCGTCGGTTCCATGTTTCTGAAACTTAGGTTGAAACTATGTCACAGATCATCCAATGATGTTTTATCATTTGATTTACATGAATAATTGATATTTAGGTCGCCACTCGCCACAGAGTATAATATTCTTGAATTTTTTTTCGCAGTAATCAAGACCAATGCAAAGTCTATCTAAAAAGGTTTCAACACTACCATTTGGTGGCCTGTATGAAGTTATCAGGCAGTATTTTTCACCATTCGCATCGAAAGAAATGGCACAAGTTTCATACTCTAATTCCACAGACATATTATCTAATTATGGTTTTGTCTCGTGAAGAAGGATGCTAGTTTATAGCCATCGAAATGTATGGTTTTTATATTCAAATTATTGCACCAAGTCTCTGATATGCAGAAAACGTCTGGCTTCTCGTCAATTGAAATCACCTCAATTTGGTTAGTCTTATTCAAAATACATTGAGAATCAACGTGCATAATTTTCAAACCTTTTTTTGATGCATCCTCTGTGCTGGAAACTGGATCAGAAGTCTCCCGAAGCCTATTGGTGGATTCGAAAGGGCTTACGAAACTGAAACCTCTTTATGATTACTTTTTCTGGCCAATGATTAGGTTCATATGAAGTACGGAGGAGTGCCATGTCCGTTCCTATTTTGAAAGATTTATATCTTCCTTGTGAGTTCAAGTCAGTCACTTCAAATTGATGTCCAGGAGAGCGTTTTTCTAGATATGATTTCATCAGCCGTCGTTTGCGGCTTGTAGCGTTCGGCATACAGCCAAAGCATCGGTTCCCCTCCGCTAAAATCGTCATTGCTATCCGATGTATGGGTCCCTACGACATATTTCGCTTCGTTCTCAGAGGGTCTAGCTGGTATTGACTGCTGTGCTGAGTTTTCATGTTGGATGGAGTTTGATATTTGTTGTTTTTTTTTGTTATAGTTCACTTCAGTCCACATCTTTTTGTTTCGGCCTTTTTCTTGCGGTGTTTCACATTCTGAGATAGGAACTACTGTGTCTGCCGATGAACATGATATAAATGATTGATTCAAATCACATAAATCAGCTGATCCTTTTATTTGAGAACGATTGTTGCATAATAGTCGCACTTACTCAATATTAGATTCTTTGAGATTCCGTATGTCCGTTTTCAAGTCCGATATATCGTCGTGTAATGTTTTGGTATATTTTTTTAGTTCTGATGCAAAGAAACTTTTTAGTTCATCAACTAATTGAGTGTTACACTCGTTTGAGGCACGTGTATTCACCATTTTCAAATAATGTTCATACAGTTGTCACGAGTCGACGAAAATAACGTCCGTACACGATGACACACTCAACACAATATGAGAGAAAATGCAATGAGCACGGGGCTGCAATGTCCTCCAGCGACTCCAAGACAAATAAACGGTATGGGACCATACACACTTCCCAACTCTTCTTGCAATTGATTGTCTTGTATATAATGGATAGCTAATTATATTCTTGAGGAAATTTTCGTTCTGATGATCGTTACATATACTGGAGATCCAATCAACCAAATTCTATAAAATTTGGTGGAATCTTTATATGAAGTATTCTTCACATTCGTAACTTCTGAAATGAGAAAAAAACCTTCACATAATATTCCAAAACATTTTGATTTTGATATTGATTGAGATCGGTCAAACGTTATAGACATTGATTTGATAAGCAGACACATTATCAAAATCTCAGAATCGACTTCACGATTTCAATATCCCCTCTCGTATAATCGTTCGGAATTGAAAAACATTTATTCTCAGAGATTGAAAGTGACATTTTTCGTTTGCCAGTACTGTGTATTCCACCACACGATGAAAATATAAATCAAAGAATATTAATATTGTATATCCCATTGAAACGCCAATGATTGTAATAACCTATCGTTTTCTCTCAGTACCGTCTCAATTCAGAGCTACAGAGATTTAATTAATGATCATCACCCATATTATGTGCAGGAATGATCTTCATAACTTTCAAGTATGGTAGCAAAGTTTCTCGACTTCGGTGGTGTTTATTGAAAGTGAACATCTGGTTGCTATTGAACGACCCCACTTACAAACAATACCCAAAGAAAACCATCTATAATCCTCGAACCCCTCGGCAAACAACATCAAGAAGCTTGATATCTCCATTTTATAGTAGATGAACGGAACGAATCTCGTGTGTGATTTATGAAATTCCAGATACACGTTAGTTGTGAAACGTATGTTATTTAGAAAGCCGTAAAATTCAAATTTGTTCCAAAACAATGTTTCTCTATAATTATAAATATTTGACTTGAATAGAAATTTTGGTTTCTTTGGATGAGTTCTTCATATTGTAAATGGGTAATACATACCTACAGTTCCTGAAAGTGACATAGAAAAAATAACTTTCCAGAATTGAATTGATTCGAAAACTATATGATATAAGTTGGCTTTGGAAGTTTAGATGGATCACGGTTTGCTTCTGCAGTTTAGATTTTTCAATTGATCATTTTCTACTTGATATTTTCATTTTATTTTCGGCTACTCCTTTTCTTCCCATCACTGATTCAGGGGTCTGAGGTATTGCTTCTGGCATCATCTCTATGTATCCAAGTAACAACTGGGTTGGTGGCCGTGAGCGTAGAGGTACTGTATGATGCCCAGATGGTCCGAGTTCAATTCTCGGCACGACTACTGAAATAGAAATTTATTTCTGTGGTTTCGTTGAGCAGGAGGAGATAGGTGACCAACCGAACATTCTTGGTATCTAGATATCAATCCTTCGGACTGTCCACGGTTACCAGCCGAAAAGTGCTTCGGAAGACACTTAAAAAGCTAAGGTCCCCGTCTTCTTAACTCAAACAAGTCTCTGACTTCCGAGGGTTGCTTTGCAACTGAGTTGTCGGTTAAAAACATTTTTTTAAACAACATTTTATTTGTGTCTTCATAACTTCCACAAGAATATCGGTTTTTCCAACAATTGTCTTATTTGCATATTTATTTTTTGACTCTCCAGTTTTATTCCAAATGTATTTTCCGATGGCCTGATCTTATTTGTTCAGCTACATCTAGCACCGTTTTTTTTCCCGGAATTTTTTCACATTATTGTATCTGTTTTTGTTCCCTACATTTGTGAATACAATTAGTAATCTTTCTAATTTTTTTTTCTTCTTCCTTTTTTTTGATATTATGTATAATACTATTTTCTATGCGTTTGTTTTTCCAACCTGAATATATCTGTGTTGCTTCTTGTCTCTATCAACAAATCATCAGCATGCTATATACTGGTGATCATTCTGTCCCTGTCTCATTGTTAACATGGACTTCACGATATTTCGATCGTTTCTCCTTCTCTTTTCGCAAGATATTATTCTTGGCCGAAGACAAAATCTCAATGACGTATACTGCTGGTGGTCGAGGAGGACAACATCAGGTTTGTTGGCTTGTATTTGCCTGAGGGTGGAGAATGAGTAGTTCCAATAAATTCGGCACCACTCATTTATCACAACGTACTCAATATCCCCGGCGCATATGGCAGCACTGGTGTCTCGTCGATGCCGTGCGAGTGTCATAAGTAGTAATAAAGCACTCGCAACGCCGCGTTATGATAATGGAGATATGTTGGGCATGCTGACAGCAAATGCATAATTGTCTAAGGCGTCCGGCAGGCCCTGCATTTCGTGTCAGGGACATCTATACCCATCACGCGGTTCGGGTAGACCAGAGGGTTGGAAACAACGTCCTGAAAAGCCATGATAAATTCATCAGTCCCCGACTTCAGCCCACCTGACCTGAGGAAAGCAAAGGTCAGCCTTTCGGAATTGCCCTGATCTTCAATGTTTTTGTAGGAGATTCCATGCATTGGTTTATTCTTGTGGAGCTGCAGATGTACAGAGTTCTCTGCAACTTCCATGTGAGCTTTTAGTCGAGCCGGTTTCAACTCGGTAATAGAGTCTTGGAGTTCCCGCTCGGTGTCGAACACGAGACCAAGTTCATCGGCTGCCCAGATTGCTGCCTTAAAAATGTACGTACCATATCATGTTATCTCATGGTCTTTGACCATGCAAAGGAGGGGATCCAAACTCACAGGCTTGATCCAGCACTGTTCTGTTGCGTGAATATTCCAAACTCAGAAGTCTATGGCTTTCCTGGTGTCGAGGGATGCAAACTGCTATGAAGGTGCATCGTATTGCGAGTCTTCAAGTCGAGTTGGCGCAGCTCTTCCAATGTCCACTCCACTACTCCGAAAGAGTATCGAAGTATTGGAACAGCAAGCATATTGGTGGCAGGAACTTTGTTTCTTTCCGACAGTCCTAATGACCAGATCTGCCGGAGTTTCTGCTGATACTTACCGCGGAGAGTGTTTCCACCTCCACTACCTCTACTACATTCATTCATCCCAAATCCGTACCGATAGCACGAGTGTACCCTTGCACCACTCTCAGATATTGCTGTAAATCTCCCTCACCCGAGTTATAAGGTTTAGGTTATCCATGTTAAATAGATAAGTGACGTTATGCCTTCGGCCTCCAAGGATGCTGCAGTTGTATCCACGGGTTTTCCTGGGCGCAACGAAAGTGGCATGAGTAAGATGCAAAAAGTAGAGGAACAAGATAATCCCTTTGGAATCTCTCGAAAATAACCTGCGCCGTTTGGTTTCACCTAATGCTATGATAGAGCGAGTCCTTCAAAGTGGCATCAGTTGTTCAATGCATCTCACGATTTTATCGGGCACCCAAGGTATCTGAGCAAGTGCAAGATCAGCTCATGCGACGTTGAGTCAAATGCCTTGCGGTAGTCGATCCAGACTATCGGACGGTTGCGCTCATACTGCACGGAGTCCTGCATGATAGATCTATCGATCAGCAGGTTATACTTGCAGCCAGCAACAACTTCTTCCTTCGCCCTCAACCTCGTAGAGTATTCGCGTGCAGAAAACATAGGTTAGAGTTACAGTGTATTATAATAAATTATTTGTTCTTCAATATTTTTAAAACTCAATATCTCCCAAAAATATCAATTCGTGGTTTTTGATTCAAATGACGTGCGGTATATGTCAAGATTATTCTACTTACCTCGATGTTCCTCTGAGTTCCATTATAGAGATACCAACAGTGAATGCCATCGAGCAATAAAATTTGTTGCACCGGAAGTACTGAATTGTAGGCTATGTTTCTGAAAACACTATGTTTATTCAATATTCAACGTTTATGCAACATTCAAATCCATAACTCTCCAGAATAGAATAAATTCCGTTTGTTGTTTCTATTTATAATTTGAATATTTGTTATTATATTTTTTTAATAAAAATTGCATAGGGCCTTCTCTGTAGAAAATGATAATATTTACGAAACTATACTACCTTATTTTTCCAGAACAATACGTATTATGGAAGTCATTCAGAAAAATCCTGAAAAACAACCAGAAGTGATATAGTTTTTGAATATATTGGCTAACCAGAACTGGGCAACTAACCAGTAGTGAAGCCGGCATTTCACGGCGCGTGACTTGGCGACATCGACTCGGGGATTATCGGATCTCGCGTTGTGAGAACGGTCGACTTGCGTAGGATCAAGAATTGACAATCGTAAGCTCGAGGTCGCCCGACCGTTCCCATGGAATGTTGGTGAATTCTCAATCATCAAAGGCGCGAGGATCAGCTAGCTGGCTCGTGCTGTATGGTTTGTTGAACGGTCACACGGCGCCAGGGTGTCTGTCCACAGAGTCGGCAAAGAGTGGAGCCCGGTCACTTCGGAAAGGAAGTTTGGTAGTGACAGAGCATAGTTGAGTGTTGTTTTTATTAGGTTTCATCAACATAGAATGAAATTCAGAAGCAATGATCGAATTCTGATATTTATATGAGAAAGAAAAAATATGTATATAAAAATACGCTACTGCACATGCTATCCTCTCATCGGCGCTATCAATAGCTACTGCACTGGACAATGTATCCCTTCTCAGGCTTGTGTACCAACTTTCAGTCACTGATAGACGACGAATCGGAGAAATTATACACGCCGTGAGACCGATCAGGCTCCAGAGTGCACCAACCTCACTCTTGTGCACCGAGCACAATCCCTCAAGCCCAGCTCGTCAAGTCTCGCCTCCATTGGGAATTATTGATGTACCCGATGACGAAGGATATCCTACCATTGCCGCTATTTGTTATCAATAAATTCTGTCAGGATTTTGCACGCCAACTTCTTGTATATATCATACTTGTGGCAGATTTTTTTTTTAACTTTTTCATATAATAAACATATTTGAAGAACTGAGGAAAAGATTACAGACAAATCTATGACATTGTGTTAAATGAAAATATTTTGTTTTTTACCTTTTATTTTTTAAACACATAGTCGGTTTGAAATCTACACCGAAGTCACAACGGAACGATTCAACTTTTCATTCAATAGATATCCTATTTATTTCATTATATATCTTTCACATAAGTGTTTTATTTCCATTACGATATCTTGCATTTGCTTTGTTCTTTGCAATGTTGCATGTCATATTTGCATTTTTTCATTCCGTTTATAGTAAACTCATGAAACAAAACATAAGACGAATTCATCAATATTTAGTATATCCAGCCATATGATTCACATTATCCTCTCAAACGGTGGTGGATATAGAGTTCTGAATAATACTGATATACCTCAACAACTCATGAATTTTCATCCTCGTGGACCTAAATTTTCCGTAAAACATATATATTGGGTTCTTCCAGTATATAATATCATTGCTAGTACTGTAACAAAAATAACCTTCACACCGTTGAAAAAAAAGTAATAAGGAGTCAGTGCACGCATTTTCTAAATAGAAATTACAATGATTTTTTCCAACAAAAATCAAGAAAAATAAGTTGTTTTCTCCAATAGGGGTAACATTACAATTGATAGAATGAGTAAATGATGAAAATAAGAAAGCTTATTGAAAAAACTAGTGTTTTTAAAAAAATAGAAGGGAATTCCACAAACATTCAACAAATAAAAATTATGAAGTTAATTTCTCACCCAGATTTAAATCACTTCCATTGTCGGAGAGCACTGAGGACTGAAATAAAATTCTCTCCTACATCTTTTACTTCCTTCATAGTTTGAAGAATGTTATCACAAGTGCTGGGCAATTTGAAATAACAACATTGTAAGCTGAAAGTTGTTTTCAGTTTTAATTAATAACCCTTGTCATCAACCCCAAAATATTGTGGGTTGGCTGAAAGGTTTTTCATGGAGTTCGATGAAATTCTATTGTTTCATCATGGGATGAATTATAATATAAATATGCTTATAAAAACATTTTATCCAGGCATGAAGTGTGTCTCTAGCTGGATGCCACCTGTGCCAAAAAAGTTATTTTCCAAAAATACTTGAAAATCTCTGTTTACTTCACCTTAGTGAGGACCGTGGAATCACTTTTATTTGAAACGATTCTCACCGCTAGTTGTTGAATATTCATATTGAATATGAAATGAAGCACTGATCGATGTAAACAAATGATTATTGGAGATTCTTCTTGTGTTCTTTCGCCATTTAGAAACGAATAAGCTCTACCTACAAATATGAATATGACCATATTTTGGTTATACAGCTGCTGTAGCAATTCGATCTCTGTCATATGGTAGCATTGTCCATGATGAACAAAAAATGAGATACCGTATATTTTTCTGAGAAAAACTGACGATAGCCTACCAACCCAACTGTAATTAATAACATTTACATTGTCGAAATTCGTATGCTAATTCTCGATCTGTTCGACAATAAATAAGTTCTAAAGTACATTATATTGGAGAAGAGTACAGAAAGTATAATTTTTTTTCTTGAACACACCTTAACGAACAAATATATCGAGTGAGGCCAATCGATTTATTAATGTAAGGCTGATCGATTTTTCAACTACCAGCGGCAGAAATACACTCGTTTGTAATATTATTTCTAATTGGCTTCATGGTTCATCAATGTCCAACCAAAGAAGTCGTCACATTTTACAAACCTTAAGGTTGTAATTTCAGATATACTGAAGGAAATATTGGCTTGCGCCCTCTGGAACTTCGTCAATGATTTTCACATAACCTTTCGCCAATGCATGATTGGGTTACATAGGAAACAGATATTTTCCTTTCCTAAAAATTCACCATTAGGCTCAAAATCAGGAGAAAATGGGGTACTTCATATAGCAACATGAAAAACAGCAAACATTGATGAAACTCTGGAGTAAATGTTCAATGCATAATTGATACTGACTAACTGTTGACTGTCACCTTATCTGGCGCATCCTGGTTTGTTATCTGTATCTAAAATTATACATATGTTCAAAACACCAATTAAACAGATGTTGCGAAAACACCAATCACATGAGATGTCCGCACCAAAAAGAATTCTGTTGGAGTCCAATCAAAAGAACGGGTGGGCCAATGAATGGGTCCACGTCTGCCCATCTACCGATCATGACATATTCCATCGAGGAAGGGGGGTTAATGAAACCGTTAACATACTTCTGGAGGAATAACATTTCAATCCTAAAAATAATGTAACGTTTGACCGCTATGAGTTCTTGATATTTAATTAAAAAGAGGGACAGACAGTGGAGCAGTTTGTAATAGAACTAAAAAATATCTTCCTATCATTAAAATTTGGCTCACAAAGAGAAGCTTCAGTCAATGATATGTTAGTATGAGAGACTACTTACTACAGAAAAATACAAAAACCGTGGAGAATTTTATTATGGTGTGTGTCAATGCAGATAAAATACTAGAGAATATTACAGGCAAATAACCAACGGGTTGGCTGAGGGCCATTCGGAGATAAATGCCCTGTACTCCGGTCAAACTAGAAGTATCAGCAAACAAAGTTGGAGACATCCGAGAAGAACCATGTCCGACACAGTAAGGAGCAAAGTCACTGTCAGAAATGTGGTCGAAAACATGATTATCGACAATGCCCAGCCTTTGGACTGGAGTGTAACAGATCATTTTTCCAGTTTATGTAAAAATTCTCATCAAAACTTCTGAAAATATTAAAGATATAACTCTTATAAAACACAAAATTTTTGAAAAAAAATACTCTGTGGAGCAAAATACAGATACTGATGTACAGTCACATTTTTTTATAGTATTGAGTCGACAAACAACCAGCCTGAAGATAGAGGCAGTAAGTGGAGAGTCTTGGGTTGTGGACCTTGCGGTTGATGAATGTAATACCATAATATTCAAATGGACAGTCGAGCAATGGCAAATGTAGTACCACTCATTTTGCTGAATAAAATGAATTATGATATGGATAAAATGCAAAATACAAATGTTAGATTCAGTTCTTATACAGAACATAGTTTGCCAGTGATAGGAAAATGATATCTAAAATGCAAAAAGCAAATCAAACAGGTCGAACTTACATTCAACGTTGTAGAAGCAGATAATTTGCCAATATTGGGACTCAAGAGATGTCTGAAATTAGAACATGAAAGGGAAAGAGTCGTTAGAAAGTTCAGTTCGTAGCGATAATATAGACAAAATCTTGAATAAACATATAGATATTTTTAACGGTATAGGGTGTCTGAAAGAGGAACATCTCTTAGAACTAGATTTTACTGAGAGAACCAACGGTGTATTAACCAAGAAAAGTTTGTTTAGATTCAACTGATTTAAATAAATATATTAATTTTTTTTTCAATTCCTACTTTGGAGGAAATAACGGCAAGGGTGGCTAACTGTAGATTTTTCAGTACACTTGACGCAACGCAAGGATTTATACAGATGAAATCAGATTCTGAGAGTTCAAAATTGTGTACTTTTGCTACACCGTTTGGCAGGTTTCCTCTTTCAACATATTTGGGAACATAGAAGGCTGTTATGTTTATATTGATGACATTATAATTTTTGCGAAAACGATTGACGAACATGATTGCATTCTGAATTGTAAAGAGTTAATAATCTCATGTGCCCAGGCTAATCAGTATAGAGCGGTGTGAAGTTCTTTGGCCTGCTTTACTAGTTTCTAATTTATTATGTGTCAAGCAAGCAAGAATTGAAATGTTGAATTGGACGCAAAATTTTTTTTTTACTCAAGATGAAAATTCAAAGTTCCTAGATAAAGATAAAAACAACAATAGATAAGATTTTTCTCTGTTACCTCATATAGCAGTGAAACAACATTTTACAAGTATATTACAAAAGTTTGTCCACCAAAGACAACAGTTTTGTACAAAGTTTATTACAAGTTTTTGAAACGTTACAATCGTTTCAAATTATATGACGACTGCTGAAATTGTTGGTTTTTCGAAGTACTTTATACTTCTGATTTACCTGGTATGGTGGAGCTCGTAGCTTGACCTAGCGTGGTTCTTTGGCTGACGATCAGGGTGTGTTGGATACTGCTGCGCTACCAATCAGGGTGAAGAGGTCCTCACCAGTGGAATCAGTTAGAAGATATAACCACCGCCTGTTCTATTGGATTTGTTGACTAGTTTCCTTGAATATTTTAGATCTGCGAGATGATCAGGAAATCTCCCGTTGAAACTTTTTCGCTGCCTGATGATTTTCATCAGTCCTTCTCCCATAATAGTAATGTTATATATGTTCATGTTATGATATTACACCCCTGAAAATAATGAGTCCGTTCATTTGCGCAAATTGTTCCATATCTAGAGTGAAAAATGCTCAATACATACATCGAAAAAAACAACTTTAGATATTGTAGATTGGAGGAAACACGATAAGGCTCTTCAGCTTCACCGTACCTCGACCTACGAGATATTTTGTACATTACTTTTCATCTTTTCAAAACCCAGGATTTGGAGACTCCTCGCGAAGTGTATCAGTTTCCTGGGAGCTAAGATCCTAATATCTCAACATTTATAAGTATTGAGTGGAATCTGTAGATCTGAAGGAATTTCGAACAGCTGGCAACACCGGCACAGTTTTTGATCATGATCTTTCACTTTGATGCTTGCCTAGAACGAAGTTTCTACTTTAGAGGTCACTTACCCAATTCTGTGGACGACTTGGTTATCAGCCTTGTTATTGAATTTTTTGTGTTAATTGACATGTGTTTCAAGGTCGAATTTGAGTACATGTAACGTTTCAAACGAGACGCTTCTGTGGAACGTTTTCATGAAGACCAAACCGATGGACCTGATAAACCTCAATTTTGGCAGCATATTCCTATAATGACAAAGATAAACCACTGAGGAAGGTTTGTTCGGAATAACATCCCTGGTGGAAAAGGAGGGTGAAAGTACGGAAGTACCATTAGTTTTCAAGTTAGAGTAATGGAAATTGCTATATGGGCTCTTTTTCTCAAATAAAGTATTTCAGGGTTTTTGAAGAGTCAACCCTAAAGGGGGTCAAATGGTGGTTGAAACTTTGTATAGGAGTACAGTTAGTTTTCAAGTTGAGGTCATAAAAATTGGCATTTGACGTCTTTGTTATAGATAAAGAAATATTTGTTTTGGTGTTTTCGCAGATTCAACTCCTAAAGTGGTGTTATCGGAAGTGAAAGTTTGTATGGGGATTCCGTTAGTGTTTAAGCTAAAGTCATGGAAATTGGCATTTGAGCACTTCTTTTCAAAAAAGAGGTTTCTGGAACCTCAACCCTGAAGTGGGTGAAATGGGGATTGAAAGTTTGAATAGGAGTACCGTTAGTTTTTGAATCAAGGTCTTGAAAATTTGTGTTACAAATAAAGAAATCATTAGATATTTGATAATTCCGTCCCTAAAAGGGGGGATGTAGTGAGAACGTTGGTATGGAAAATCTCATTTCATGGTCATATTTGCTCAAAACATATACTCCTATATGAAATAGGGTGGTGACTTTTGTATGGGGAAAATGTATTCCTTTGGTGGATCAATTTGAAAATTGGTCAAAATATCCCCCAGAACAAATGGGGTAATTGGGATAGTTATTTGCCAGTTGATAGACTACAAGGGTTCTTTCTGGCTCACCCTCAAGTGAGCTAGAACCCCTGCAGCTAAGCACGCTCTCTCCTATCCCGACATATGGTCCCGCACCGCCACTGGTTTGGGGTCCGCCACTGGGTTGAGATCGTCGCTATGTTCGTGGGCGGTCATGAACAGTTCGTTGTAGGAGGGATTGACTAAAGAATGGCGGTTGCAGGTTTATGAGTGGGTGGGGTGGGTGTATGTGGGCAGGGCAAAAAATCTGTGAGAGTGGTCTGTGATTGGTCGCAATGGTGGCAGCCATGTTGTGGATGGGAGTGTCAGTGGTGATAGCCGTCAACCGCTATCCAATAGCCGAGCAGCAGCAACCATATTGAAATGGGGGTGGGTGGGGGCCGTCACAGTCCGTTAGCCACATTAGTCAACCGTCATCCAATAGCTGCATTCGTCAACGGCATTGGTCGGCCGTTCAATCGAGGAAATGAATTGTGGAAAGTGGGGGGAGTCACCAGTGTTCATGAGCAATGATGCGGCAGCCATGACTCAACTGAAAAGTCGATGCAAATCTTAGCAGATTTCAACGTCAGTACTTTCGTTATCAGTTGTTTATTTGAGCGACCGGATATCGGCATCTTTTAAAAGAGTGTGTACGTTGCGGTTTGTTCACATGTACTCATGTACTCATGTACTCAGTTGTTCATCCCGATCTGTGAGAAATCGCAGTAAACAAGCAATTCTTAGAAATACTAAAGACGCAATTCTGAGAATTGGATCGTACGATCCGTGGGATAGGGTTGTATATTCAGGGCCAAATGATAGCATCATATTATGCCAGTTCTGAGAATTTTGTCGAGTTGGAAGTTTTTAAATTGCGCAGTAGAGAATTGGTATACGTGACCGATCTCCACCGTCAGGTTCATTCTTCATCTGTCCTGTGAACTGTAAACATCGTTCTGTTGAGTGCTCTCTCTCGCTCTCTGAGATCGTGTGTTTATGTGTGCATCTACCAAACCAAACTTCTGAAAAATGTAAGTGGTTATTTTATTGTTGTACTTTTTTTTTAATTTGTTTTTTCAAAACCTTTTTTTTGTATGGCACTTTGAGTTTTTTTTTGTTTTAAACATTTCTTCATATATCGAGGGTGGGGATTTTTTCTATTTGTTTACGGGAAGGGATTTTTTTTCCTCAAATTTTTTCCAAATTAGTGGTATCTTTTTCACGTTTTTTTCCTACTCAAAACCACTTTTTTTTTTCTTTAAATTTTTTAAAGGGATCGTTCATTTTTTATGGATGAATCTTGCAGGAATAAACGCTGTTGCGAGCAGTAGCTACAGGGAAACCGTAGCTCTATCAACATTGCCGCTAAACAAGCCTATGCTAATCGATAAATTGAGAGTTGTTAAAACAAAGTACGAGGACACAATAGTAGCTGATTTGCAAACCAAATCACTCTCCCTACCTAGGGGGGTTTTTAGGGTGTTACAGCCAAAAATCGACGAGTTCAAATCTCAAGAGTATTCAATAATCGTGAAGCCACTCACGACGAATTCATCGGCAACTAAGGCCATTCACCACGACAGCGACAACTAGGACAGCTGTATTCGATATAATCAAATCAAGGTAGGAGAAAGAGAGAGAAAAAATATCTGTATTTTTCTCGTTTTTTAAATAACCATGAATTCTGAGCAAATTGCCGCTCTCAGCGATGAAATGATTATTGAATATAGGGAGACTCAAAAACTTGTCGAACAAAAATCCAGTCCAATGGAACGCGAAACATGGTTTAAACATTTAAAATATAGTATTCGGCTATGTAATAAGAGAATCAAAATTTCTGCCAACAGTTCCATTGGAATATTGAGAAAATTGGAAACAAATTTGGGGCATTTAAAAACATGTCGTAATTTCATCAAAAACTTATGGGTGGAGGGTCAGGGATTGACTGCCAGAATTAATCCAAAAAGCCGAGTCATTTGGGAAGATTTAAAGTCGACGTTCCGGGGACGAGTTCGTACAGGGGTAATCATAAATTTGACACATAAAGACATAAATCAATTTTTCAAAGACGCCTTCAGCCTTTTCAAACGTAGAATCAATAACATGTTGGAAAAATTCCCCATGCTGAAGGTTAATACTTGTTTTTGCGGGGAATTCGTCAAAATGGGCTTGGATGAGGAAAAACTCGATTTAAAATATCTCGTTACTAAAAACCAAGTAGGCGAACAGATTCACAGGGGTAGTTCGAGGAGAATGTTGTAGATGAATTGGGCAATAAATTGAAGAAATTTTGTGAAAAACAAAGCGCGTGGGCATTACAAGAAATCGTAAATTTAGAAGTGAATATTAATCAATCAGGTTTGGCAAAGGGGGTTAATCTTCCATCGAACTTCCATAAACCATTGCCAGAAAAAAGGCTTGTATTAACGTGCGTAATACCGACGACAACAATTGTTTCGTGTCGTGTCCGCTTTATGTCCTCTGTGTCGTGTCCGCTTTATATCCTGTGGAAAAAAATACAAATCGTACATCAAAATACCTTAATTGGTTGACCGAACTAAATATGGGGAGATTGGAATTTACCATAACTCTGGGCCAAATTTCAAAATTCGAAAAACTCAACAGTATTTCGGTGAATGTATATATTTTGGAATTGGTGAAATCATCAGCGAATAACGATGACGATGACGGACATAAATTTTTCACGACTGTATCGACGAGAATTACGAAAAAAAAATTGGCTCGACATGTCAACCTACTCATGATTCAAAATAAATCATCTGTACAATTGAATGATTACGAGGCACCGCCGGAAATTAACGATGATGACGAACAGACTGACCTCAAATTTCATTAATGCTGGATGAAAGACTAATCCCGATTGGTTAGCTCACAAATCAGTGAAGAAAAAATCAAGAAATGTATTTGTGATAGATGTTTGAATTATTTTCGTAGTCAGGAAAAATTAGACAATCATACTGTTGATTGTGAAAAAGCCACTCATTACAAAATTTGCCATCCGAAATATGATCATGTCGAGTTCAAGGACTTTGTTCATAAATAAATGGTTCCATTCATAATATATATGCCGATTTTGAATCGATTTTGGAACCGTTCACTAATGATGATGAAACCAAGTCCAAAACAGCGAAATACCATAAACACATTCCCTATAGCGCAGGCTTATATTTCAAACGTTATTATGATGACACTCTGTCATATTGCGATAGCCATCGAGCCATCGAGGTTTGGATTCGATGGAATGGTTTGCCGAACAATTGAAAGCCATAGCCCAATTCGTGGAAGGAAATAATCAGGAAATCGTTCCCATGTCTGTCAATCCCATTAGAACGGATTCAACTTGTCATATTTGTGGAAAACCTTTCCGAAAAGATCAAATGATTGTAGCCGACCATAACCATTTCACAGGTGCATTCAGAGGTTGAGCCCATAATGCTCCATGTAACCTCAATAACAAAAAATTCTTTGTGGTTTCTATTGTGTTTCATAATTTTGGCGGTTATGACAGCCATTTCATTATTCGAGATATCGCGAGGGTGAGTCTTCTTCCAATAAATAAAGAGGAATATATATCTTTCACACAATACGACGAACAGACAGACATTGAATTTCGTTTAATTGATTCTTTACGATTCATGGGCGCAAGCCTGGACGAGTTGGTGCGCACGCTCAAAGTGGCAGATCTCTGTAATAAAAAAGCGCGAATTTCAAAATTTGAGTGATGAACAATTTTCATTAATCACACTCGAAGGGGTATTCCCATACGATTTCGTGGATTTCATAGACAATCTGGAGATGACAGTGTTGCCAGATATCGATAAATTCCTCAATCAGCTGAACAATTATGACATCCCTGAGCATGAATACCATCATGCCTAGAAAATGTGGCAATCGTTTGATTTGGCAACACTGGGCGACTCTTCTGTTATGTGATGTCTTCGAAAATTTCCGGCAATTGGGTCACGACACTTATGGACTCGACCCCGCTTGGTACTATACCATGCCTGGCTATTCGTGGTCATGCATGTTAAAGTACACAAAGTGTAAGTTGGAAATTATCAAGGATGTTAACATGCTTCTATTCATCGACAAAGGGATTTGGGGTGGTATAAGTCAGTGCTGAAACCGATTCCCTCAAGCGAATAATGAATACGTGGAGGAGAAGTATGATCCTCAACTACCCTCCAAATATTCATTATACTTGGACGTGAACAACCTCTATGAATGGGCCATGAGGGAGTATTTACCTTCTGGAGCATTCAGATGGATCAAATATTTCGATTCTTTGAACGTTCTCGAGGTCTCGGATACTTCTGATACAGGGTATATCTTCGAAGTCGACCTGGATTTCCACTTTGTGCAGAACATTGAACTCCTCCAGGTTCCAAATTCCCTAAATCACTGACCACCCTGTACAACAAAGAAAACTATGTCGTAAATAACCTCATATTGAAACAAGCTTTAGAAAACGCTCTTATTCTCAGGAAAATTCACAGGGTGTTGCAGTTTGAACAATCGGCATGGCTGCAACCCTACATTAAATTGAACACGAAATTACGTGCCCATAAATTAGTCATAAACAGTATTTTCGGAAGAACCATGGAAAACATCAGGAAGCACAGATTGGTGAAAATGGTCAATAAATGGGAGGGCAGATATGGGGCGAAAAATCTGATAAGTAGCCCGAAATTCCACAATCGAAACATTTCTGATGAAAACTTGATGGCTATCGAAATGAACGAGTCTGAACTGCTATTGAATAAATCCCGTCTATATCGGTATGGCTATTCTAGATATTTCCAAAATTTACGTTTACGATTCTCACTATAAAGTTGATGAACACGGATACGGATTCTTCCATATACGAAATCAAATGCGATGATGTATATAGAGAATTATTCGGGGAGAACTTGGAAAAAATCGATACGAGTGACTACCCACGTGAAAACTCGTACGGTATTCCGCAGGTGAACAAGAAAAGGAAAGTCCGTTCGGCTATAAAAGAACACTCATCTTCGGATCGGACGATGCACTTGCATGGGGCCATTATAGCATAATGAATAGATAACCAAACTTCAGCCCCTTCTGCCAACCAACTTGTATTAAATAATCTTTTTTTTATCCAAATTTCTATTCATTGTGCCAGCGTGATAACCGAAAAATGAATGTTTATTTTTCTCCATCACTCTCTCTCTCTCATATAACCATTGTATATATTCAATCAGCCTGGTAGTATATGTGTCTCAGTGAGATGTCGTCCATTCCTTCGTATGCTATGTAGCTGGTGTCGTATGGAATACCATGCATCGATTTTCCCAAATATCGTACGGTGCGACGGTTTTTGGCATCCAGGTTGGTATACGGCATAGGTGTTTTGGATAAGAAGTTGTGTCGCTGACTGCCAACGATTATGGACACCTCCACTGGATAGAAGGTGCCATTGACTTGGAAGGCTTGAATATATACGAATGCGATACGCATGATGGCTGGATGATGAGTGAATTAACGCCGCCGCGCCGTAGCGATCTATGTAAAGCTTCCTCAAGTCTACCTTTGATCAGTAGCAGGGATGAACTCATGGCAAAAAATTAGTCCACCTGATTGATGGAAAATTCCATGATATCGTTGCAATTGAATGCCTTCACGAACGGAGTATGAGTTCTGTATTTGGCTCCACAAATGGACTCGTCAAATTTCGGAGACCGATAAAAATTGAAAATGGGCGCGGAGATGGAAGCATCATCGTTGTCTCTTCTCCTTTTGATGTTCATTCTGGTGAATCGATTTCAAACCGATGGAACGAAAGAAGGATTTATTCGAAGAGGTTATCTGCTGCTGCTGCTGCCGCACCACCCGCTCGTTCGAAGGTTCCTGCAATACTGACGTCGTGCGTCACTCTTACCCCTTTTATAACTACCGCTGCCTCTGCCGCTGCCACTCTATAACTAATCCCATTTGTTTCTCGCGACTCTGAGTTCCAAAACCAAAGTACTTTTTTCCCTTGAAAATCCACAGACCTACCGTCTTGATCGACTACCAACACCGTAATGTTGTGGATTTTACGTTGCGGTATTACAAGTAGATAGAGTAAATTCGAAGGTTTTTCGTCCATCGCGTAACCGGAATCGGAAGCTATGGGAAATTCATAGATCGTGTACGCAGGCGTGTCACCATCGAAGGCTCGCGGTGTAATACCGCACTCGAAACGTAATGACGACACCTTTATAATGTTTACAGGTAGATCGGTATAATGCATTTCGTTCGGTTGAAGCACCCTCGCAGAAAATCCCAATGTAACGCCTATGCTATACGTCTCCACGAATGGAATGGCAAAGTATTTACTGAAGATCTCGCACTTTAATGTATTATTGTTGGGTTTGAGAGAGAAGGCGGCTTCGCGGTTTTCCACAGGTAGCGCCATATATTTCTGTATGAACACCTCAATATCGGCAATTTCATAACATCCCGCGGAAATTCAATGGTACTCAACACGTTAGATCTATCAAAATAGCGGAATTTTCGACCCTTTCCAATGTTCGGTATGGTATTGTACGAGTGAAAAGATCGAAGCGACAACTCATATCCTTTTTTCGCATTTAATTCGATAGAGGTGCGCGGGCAAAAGGAGAACACGTGATTGTGACTGTTCACTCTCGGCAATAGCGACATGATGACGAATGGCACCACCGCCGCTGTGACAGCATTCAAATACACACTTTCAATCATACATATTTATTCTGATATTAGAAATTTCAAACAGAGATGACCGCAATTTATTTCATTATGAGTCTGATATTGACGGTTGTTGTGGAAAATTTTGACTTCGTCGCTGCTACCGTCATCCAAATATCTGACCAATTCCAGCATCGATTTCAAATTCTCAAACGAATCGAAATACTCTACTTTGTCGTTGGTTTTTCTATAAGCTACCCAATGAGTGCCGCTGTTTCGTGACACGTCCATGTTGACGATGGCACATTAGTTCTTTCGAAGACCGCCAGATAGCAGGGTGTCGCGCTGAACACGCCTCGAAAGTGCGGGATTTTCATTTGTTTGGCATATCGCACGATATCGATGTCGTACAGCACTCTATCGGGTAGCTTTATTGGGAGTTTTTGTATCGTTTCCAGAAGAGTCCATAACCACTTTTGGCATTCTTCCTCACGTACAACCCCTTGCCTATGGGTTCCATGGCCTTGTGATGACGTTTATCCTCGTCCAATTTCTTCTGGGCATTCTTAGCATCCACGACCGTTTTGGCAATGGCTGATGCTCCGCCGCTCAGTGCACTTGGAGCACTAAGACTGGCGATTATCGGTATCGGAGGTAGAACACCACCTGACTTTGTGTCGAAAGGTATTAGGCGGGGTACTTTGACTCGTCGTTTTCAACCCAATTTCTTGATGACCACTCAAGCTGCTGTCAGGACATTAGATGCGGCCCGGTCAAATGTGGGAGACGGATAACATGTCGTTTGAATGAAGCCTTACTGCGCATGCCCATACCGAGATTTATCCTAGCTTTCATGGTTCCGGTGACGAGGAGAGCGTTCGCACGTTCTCCAAAATCTGAGTCTTCGGCTTTGACTCGTTCCCAAGCTCTGTCTTCAAGCACTTTATCCACCTTGTGTCTATCTTCAAGCGATTTGCTCTGAGAATAAGCAATGTGGTGATGTTTGCAAGCAACGTCCAATGGATTGATGCCGAGATCGCCTCGTGTCAATCGTCCTTGTGGTGGCAGTCTATACTCATATTTGAGATTGAGGATGATTGGAGGGGTGTTGAGGGGTGTTGATGGGTGTTGAGGGGTGTTGATGGGTGTTGATGGGTGTTGATAGGTGTTGATGGGTGTTGATGGGTGTTGATGAGTGTTAAGGGGTGTTGAGGAGGTTCCTATAAACATGATTGATGCGGCAGCGAGTGTCAGTTACATTCGAGACTCCGAAGCGTAAGCATGTCCCTTCTACCTGATCTTGACTGTTATGGCATTCGTTTGAACGGATCCAAATATTATATCGGCGGAGAACCTATGAACATTGATGGGGCAACTTCGGAATTGGTTCAAGACTCTTCCGAATTAACACAAGGTTTGAAAGATAAACTCCACAGATCGAAATATATTTAATTATAAGACGATTCTGGTGCTCACCAATGTACACAAAAGATTCGATGGAAAAATTAACAACAACAAGTCATGGAAATACACAATTATAATGTCCAAATTGTTTCCATCGCAGAGGAAATGGAGATCAAATAAGGATGAAGGATTGAAGAGGGTAGCCACTCAAGGGAAGATATATAACGATCATCCTGTAGATTGCGATCAGAACATTGAGATCGTTCAGAAAAAGCACACGCTTTCCATTGAGAACTTCGACGTTTACGGAGTGGGGCATAGAAGCGGCGGTGATGGAGACAACAGAGACAACGATGAAATCATATCTATGGAAAATGCCCGATCTCACTCTATATTCATTTTTGACGATGTGGCCTGCGATGGACAGCAGAAAATTCGCGAATATTTCTCATTGTGCGGACACAAACATATCGATGCCATCAATATCTGTCAGACTTATTTGAGAGTACCCAAACAGGTGATACGTGACAATTGCAATATGATTGCGCTCTTCAAACGGAACGAAATCAACTTGCGACACGTTTTCGATGAGCACTTTACCCCCGACATGACTTTCGAACAATTCAAAAAGCTGTGTTCGGAATGTTGGTCTCAAAGCCAACACGATGCCCTCGTCATAGTCAAAAACTATGACTTGAACAATGGCAGGTACCACAAAAACTTTGACATGTATATAAAAATATAGTTGCGTCACGCTTCACGTCATTCAGCGTCGAGATGTTGGACGAGAGGGTCGTTGAAGCCATGCGCGACAGAAATGCGACGAAGCATAAGGAAAAGGTACCTAGCTCCAAAACTTGGAAAAAACGAACGAGACGATACGCTGACTAAACTTTTCGAACCGATATCTCAACCGCTACAACAAATTGCCAAGTCGTCGAAAACCCTGAATAAATCCATCTTCAAAGTCAAGAAGGGGGAGCAACCTGAAGTTGAAGAGGGAAATGAATCAGAAGGAGAAGATGAAGAAACAGAAGGGAATTCTCAAAGAGAGAGAAGCAGTGACGAATAATATTATTCTGACGATGACAGCATGTTGCCAAGGAATTTTTCCGCAGCTCTAATAAACGAACAACTTAATCGATATCCCACCATGTCACGTCAATACATCGCTCAACATTGGAGAGATGATAAACGTATAGATAAGGTATATGGACCTGTGTATGACGTCAGCTCTCCCGGTTGGTCTTTGGGATTCAAGTCAATCTGTTTTCAAGGAACGGGACTTCAACAATTCGAATCAACGCCCGGACTATATCAACTAATATTTTACACCAGGCCCCGGAACTAGAGCGAAAATGACTTGAACGCCTACCGAGACATATTGGAGTTGACTGGATGTCATAGAAGCGCGAACGGTCGTTTGGAAGGCACTCAACGCTGGAAATATAAACACGTTATCAAATATTCAATGAGGAACGAACGCGTCGGTCAGGGTATAAATAAGAATAATTTGGTATACAATACAACCCAATGGATTATGTCTATTGAAACGATCCCAATGAATTGGTGGATCGTTTGAGACTTTTGATAGCCAATCAGAGGGCTGGAAATGATTACTCACATCAATACGAAATCGTCACCATCATCATTGAACTCCGTGAAACCGGTATAATAGAGTAATGACATGCGCATCAGGCTCATTCGCATCATTAGTGTCGACAAATTCGGTCATCGTTCGGGTAGTGGTGGGGGGCGTAAGAGGGAACTACCGATGCTGTTTCGTACTCCCTCTCTACCGCACACCCCTGAAGGTGATATCGACATGGATAACTTGAAAACATGTTATTTGAAAGATCCCACGTCTGATAGTGATGCGGCTACCAAAAAATACGTGGACACCACTGGGTCTGGATTGAAGTCTCAACTGCAACGCGAAGTTGCCACATCGGGTGAAACCTCGCCTAAATACACCAACGATGCGATTCTGCAAACGAAGAGAACACTTCGTGAATACTATAAAAAAATTTCGACTCGCGTATCTGTAGAAGACACGGCAACATCGGACACCATCAAGAAAATGGCTGTTGATATGAAACTCGATTTGGATCGAATGCATCTTTTGGAGAGTGGAATGACGAAATTGACCAATCACCTGTTTGAAATCAAAGAAAAAATAAATACAATGTATTTGTACATACCGAACATTCTCCTTGAAGATGTCGAAAGCTCAAGTCGTTGCAGAAAAATTATCTTCGACGACCTACGGTGATCAGAGGCTTGGACGATCTATGACGAATGGACTTGGCCGAAATAAAAATGTTCTCCTCAGAAAATGAGGATTTTAAAATGATTATAGTTGTCATTGACCGTTTTTTCAAATTTTTGTGGACTCGTCCGCTAAAATCCAAAACGGGTGAGAAAATAACCAAAACATTCAATGATATATTGAATCATACGAAACGGTGCCAAAAAAATCTACAAACCGATCAAGGTACGGTATTTTTCAATGCCAAATTTCGAAGTTCATTGGACGAACGCGAAATCAATCTCTACAATACGTTTACGGTGATGAAAACCGCCATAGCTGACCGTGTACGAAACGTCAAAGTCCCAATTGTACAAATAATTCAGTTTGAACGGATAGATATACTGCCGGAAACCACAAAAAACTACAATGACACCGAACATACAAAAATTAAATTCAAACCGAATGAGGTGAAAAAACAGAACAAAAAGCGTATTGTTCATCAAATTTATCGAGCGAATCGTTGGGGAAAATGTGGAAAACCGCAAAAATTCAAAGTGGGAGACATTGTTCGCATTTCCAAGGCAAAGCATATTTTTCAAAAAGGTTATGCCCAATTGGACAACGGAATCGTTTAAAATCGTTCGTGTTCAAATAGGTTATCCAAATACGCATATGTTTGAAGATATATACGATACACCCATTAAGGGGGCTTTTTACGAACAATTATTGCAAAAAACCGCGACTTTCGATATCTATCTCGTGGAAAAAGTATTGAAGAGACGAGGAAAGAAAATAAACGTTAAATGGCTCGGTTTCGATAACACACACAACAGTTGGATAGATGATGATGCAATAGTTAAGCATCGGCAGCGACGGCGACAAGCTATGATATGTCTGGCGTGGGTGATAGTGGTGGGGGAAACGATATTCATACATTTGGCGGTAACGAGACGGCGTCAGTCAGCAGTCGTCATCGTCATCACTATGAGTCAACACAGTGGTTATTGTTCGAGCGATATGTCACCCATAACGTACGCCAGCCCCATTTCACTGCTATCACCTGAAAATTATAATCAGCAGCTCGATGACATGTTGGAGAGTTTCGGAATGGCAGCAAAATTGAAGGACCACTACCTATTGGAAATCTCCCTTCTCATGACTGGCTATGTGCTCAGAATTGGATTGTCACCTACGAGAATTTTTGGCGTAGCCATATTTCTAAGTCCGTTGTACCAGTCCACGGAAATATCATTCAGCACCAACGAATGGAGCCTGTTCACCCAACAATTGACAACCATTTTGGATGACTTCTGTTGGAGCCCCCTTAACCGATATCCTCTCGATCAAAAGAATGATGTGGAATACTTGTGCGGAGATTATTGCAAAGTTATGCAAACAGTTTGGGAAGATTACAAATATGTTCGAGTTGAAAAACACGGAGTTCACTTCATTCTCGACCAGGACGGAGTCGAGCAGCTGATACGATAATTACATTATTCAATGAACCGCCAGTATGTTTCGGGAAATTAGAACTTTTCCAAAAACTATGTGAACTTTCGTAAGACGATATGATGCCTAATGCATTGAAAGAATACCTTTCCTATTATAAAATCAAAGTTGTGAATGATTTATGTCTTGAAAAGATGTATGTGTGTATTTCAGTGTTTCTGTACATCTCTCCTTTATCCCTCTTTCTCTTCCAAGTGGGATTGAAAAAAAAAAAGTTAAGAAAATAAAGTTTAGAAAAAATAAAGTGAAAAAAAAGGTGAGAACAAAAATATTATACAAAAAAAGTTGAAAATATTTGTAAAATAAAAAATAGTTGAAGAAAAAAAAGTTAAAAAAAATAATCAGTGACAGCAGACGCTTTCCATTCAATAATCAGAGTGGCTGTGATGTAACACACCTCATACAACATGGCTGAGGCTGACGTCATGGTTTGGTCTGTCACGTTTCCATAGATGGCAGCACTGTCACATTGAATTCAAAAACTGTCATAGCTGTCAGAACTGTCAAATCTCACCCTAGATCGCAGCACTGACACAAAACGTTACATGTCACAGACTGTGACGTTACACGTCAGCGGTCAATAGTCTGTGACAGTTGGGTGTTTGAACAGAGCTGCTCCGTCATTCGAAGTTTGACTCTTGTTCGATATGGATGTGTTTGAAGATAGATTAGCGACATTCCAAAATTGGCATCACCCATATCCCAAAGGAAGATTGGCCAGAGCTGGATTCATTCATACCCAGAGAGAAGACATTTTTGTGTGTCTGAAATGTCGAGTTGAAGGATTCAGATGGCAGTTGGAAGATGATGCTCCATTTGATCACTTCAGTTGGAGTCCACATTGTGAGTTTATCACAGAAGAAGAAGCTGCCACTCTGAGGAGACGTATACAGTCCGTAGATTGTCTCTTACCCAGAGACGAGGTAACAACGAACACACCAACCAACAGCAGCAGCAGCGTCCACGAAGAGATATCGTCATCCTCATCAATGTCGTGCAAAGTGTGTTTGGAAAAGGACATGAACGTGGTTTCCATGCCGTGCAAACACTTGGCCTGCTGTGCGGAATGCTCGATGAAATTGGACAATTGTGCTATGTGCAGAGCCTCAATTTGATACTATTTGTAAGTTTTTGTATCTTTGAGAGAATAATCAATATATAGAATTTGAAAATTAACTTTCATTCATTGTCTCATTCCACATACCTTTGAGGTTGTGTTTGGAAAACAAGTAAGGTTAGAGTTCCTCCCGACCTCATTCCAATTTTAGGTTATGTTTTCTCTGAAAGTGGTCTTATTTTGAAAAAGTAAGATTAGAATCCCCACCTCATTGACATTTTGGGGTTATATTTTCTGTAAAAGTGAGGTTATGTCACACACAGAGAACGCTGATGTTCCGAGGTGAGACTGAATGACGTCATCATTTTTTGACTTGTTCAGACAAGTCTGAAGTTGTCTGGATTGGTCTCTATCCAATTCAAGAAAACATCGAATGAAGTGATGACACAGAGCTGCCATCATTTCATTCAAAGTTTTTTTGTATAATAAATGAGAATCAGTCTATATACACCCATTTATTTTTTTGAGTATGAACAATAGATAATATATTTATATATTTGTATGGATATAATATTAATAATATATTGGCTGAATATATTCGATATATATATATATATATATATATATATATATATATATATTCATATATATATATTTATATATATATATACATATATATACAATGGTTATGTGTGAGAGAGAGAAGGAGAGATGGAGAAAAAAAGGCATTCATTATTCAATTATCACGCTGACACAATAAATGGAAATTTGAAAAAAATAAAATAAATACGAGTTGGTTGGCAGATTGGGGTGGAGGTTGGCTATTCATTCATTATGCTATAATGGCCCCATGCAAGTGTATCGTCCGATCCGGGGATGAGTGTCCTTTTATCGTCGAATGGATTCAGAGCGATTTTGTTTTGTTCAATACTGAAAATATTATGGGCATACGAACGGATGCATCGTTGATTAGTCGATTTTTCCTTCCAATCTCTGAGATATTCGACATAGTGTCCGGAGGTAACTTTATTTCCCACAACATTATATCGGACTCCTTTGGATATTCCAACACATATTTTGCCCTGAATTTTATAAGTGTATAATTTCGAACGGAGTCCAACGAAATCTGTCATGATGCACCCATTCGCTTCATCCTTCATCAAACCTGGAATTTTCTTGTTTACCTGCGAAATACCGTACGAGTTTTTGTATGGGTAGTCACTCGTATCGAATTTTTCCAAGATTTCTCCGATAAAATCTCTATATATATCATCGAATTCAATTTCGTATATGAGAGAATCTGTACTTGTGTACATCAACCTACACTTATTGGTCTCGAATTTTTTCAACATGAATTCATAGTGGAAATCATAAACACAAATTTCTAAAATATCAAGAATAGCCATACCGATATAGAGGGGTTTATTGAAAAGTAGTTCAGATTTGTTAATTTTGATAGCCATCAAGTTTTCATCGAAAATGGTTCGATTGTGGAATTTCAGGCTACTTATCAGATTTTTCGCTCCATATCTGCCCTCCCATTTATCAACCATTTTCACAACTCTGTGCTCCCTGATGTTTTCCATGATCTTTCCGAAAATCCTGTTCATGGTCAATTTATAATTATTTTTTCCGAAAGTGGTGGAAGCTTGAGCGCGAAATTTCGTGTTTGATTCAATGTAGGGTTGCAGCCATGCCGATTGTTCAAACTGCAACACCCTGTGAATTCTTCTGAGAATACGACCGTTTTTCGAAGCTTGTTTGAATATGCGGTAATGTACGACATAGTATTCTTTGTTGTACAGAGTGGTCAGTAATTAGGTAATTTCAACCTGGAGAAATTCGTTGTTCTGCACAAAGTGGAAAATCTTTGTGATTGTCGTGTATTCCTTCAGGGTATTTCAGGTCGACTTCAAGGATATACCCTGTATCAGGAGTATTCGACACCTCCAGAACGTTCAAAGAATCGAAATCTTCGATCCATTTGAATGCTCCAGAGGGTAAATACTCCCTCATAGCCCATCCATGGGGATTATTTACATCCAAGTATGATAAATATTTGGAAGGTTGTTGTGGATCGAACTTCTTTCCCATATATTTATTATTCGCTTGAGAGAATCGGTTACAACACTGACTAATACCGCCCCGAATCCCTTTCTCGGTGAATAGAAGCATGTTAATATATTTGATAATCTTCAACTTACACTTTGTATACTTTAACATGCATGACCACGAATAGCCAGGCATGGTGTAGTACCAAGCGGGTCGAGTCCATAAGTGTCGTGACCCAATTGCCGGAAATTCTCAAAGACATCACATAACAGATGAATATCGGTTTTCATGTATAAGTCAGACTAGTCGCCCAGTGTTTTGCCAAATCGAACGATTGCCACACCTTCTGAAGATGTTGGTATTCATGCTCGTAGATGTCACAATCGTTCAGCTGATTGTGGAATTCATCGATTTCTGGCAACGCTGATATCTCGAGTTTCTCCAGGAATCCACGAAATCGTAGGGGAATACCCCTTTGCGCATGAATATTGAAAATTGTTCATCATTAACATTTTGAAATTCGCGCTTTGCATTACAGAGATCTCCCACTCTGAGCGTGCGCACCAACTCGTTCAGGCTTGCTCCCATGAATCGAGAAGAATCTATGAAACGTAACTCAATGTCTGTCTGTTCGTCGTATTGTGTGAAATATATATATTTCTCTTTGTTTATTGGAAGAAGACTCACCCTGCCTCGTTTCGCGATATTTCGAAAAATGAAATGACTGTCATAACCGCTAAGATCATGGAACACAATGGAAAGCACAATGGATTTTTTAAAGTTGAGATTACATGGGTTTTGATGTGCCCATCCTCTAAATGCATCTGTGAAATGGTCGGCTACAATCATTCGATCTTTTTGGAAGGGTTTCTCGCAAATATGACAAGTTCAATCCGTTCCAATGGGATTGACAGCAATCGAACGATTTCTTGAATTTTTTCTTCCACGAATTTGGCTATGGATTTCAATTGTTCCGCGAACCATTCCATCGAAACCAAACTTCGGTGACTATCGTAATATGACAGAGTGTCATCATATTCACATTTGGAATATAAGCTTGCGCTACAGGAAATGTGTTTTTGGTATTTCGCCGTTTTGGACTTGGTTTCATCATCAGTGAACGATTCCGAAATCGATTAGAAATCGGCATATATGACGAATGGGACCATTTCTTTATGAACAAAGTCCTTGACTCGACATGATCATATTTCGGAAAACAAATTTTGTGATGATTGGCTTTTTCACAATCAACAGTATGATTGTCTAATTTTTCCTGACTTTGGAAATAATTCAGATATCTGTCACAAATGTAATTTTTATGTCCGTGTTGACTGATTTGTGAGCTAACCAATCGGGAAAGGTCTTTAATCCAACAATAATGGAATTTAATGTCTGTCTGTTCGTCCTCGTCAATTTCCGGCGGTGTCTCGAAATCATTTGATTTTACAGAGTATTTATTATAAATCATGAGAAGGTTGACATGTCGACATAATTTTTTTTTTTTGTAAGACTCGTCGGTACAGTCGTGAGAAATGTGTGTCTGTCATCGTTATTCGCTGATGATTCAACCAATACCAGAATTTATACGTTCATCGAAATACGTTAAGTTTTTTGAATTATGAAAGTTGGCCAAGAGTTAACCCCTCCATATTCAGTACGGTAGACCAATGAGGGTATTTTGATGTGCTGTGCATCTTTTTTGACGGGATACAGAGCGGACACGACCGCCCATCCAAAACAATTGTTGTAGTCGGTAGTACGCACGTTAATACGAGCACGTTTTTCCATTATAGCTTGTGGAAGTTCGATGAGAGATGAACCTTCTTTGCCAAACCTGATTGATTGATATTCACTTTCAAATTTATGATTTTTTATAATGCACACCCGCTTCCTTTCTCGCAAAATTCCTCCAATTTATTGCCCAATTCATCTACAACATTATTCTCGAACCACCTTGTGAATCTGTTTTTCTATCAGTCACCTGGTTTTCAGTATTGAGATATTTTAAATTGAATTTTTCCTCATCCAAGCCCATTTTGACGAATTCCCCGCGAAACTAAGTATTCACCTTCAGCATGGGGAATTTTTCCAATATGTTATTGATTCTACGTTTGGGAAGGCTGAAGGCGTCTTTGAAAAATTGAATAGTATCTTTGTGTGTCAAATTTATCATAGTTTTTTTAAATTTATTTTTTTTCCTCTTCGTCTATAATAAATAAACAAACCCTTAAATTTTTCAAAAAAGAAATCCCACCCCGTAAACAAATAGAAAAAATCCCTACCCTCGATATATGAAGAGATGTTTGAAACGAAGAAAAACTCAAAATGACCTTTTGGCATACGAAAAAAGGTTTTGAAAAAACAAATTTTTGAAAAAAAGTAAAACAATAAAATAAATACTAACGTTTTTCAGATGTTTGGTTTGGTTGATGCACACACAAACAAACAAACCCAGAGAGCGAGAGAGAAAGCACTGAACAGAACGATGTTTACAGTTCAGAGGACAGATGAAGAATGAACCTGACGGTGAAGATGGGTCACGTACACCGATTCTCTACTGCGCAATTAAAAAACTGCCAACCCGACAAAATTCCCAGAACTGGCATAATATGATGCAATAATTTGGCCTTGAATATACAAAACCATCCCACGGTTCGAACGATCTAATTCTCGGAATTGCGTCTTTCTTATTTCTAAGAATTGCTTGTTTACTGCGAATTCTCACAGATCGGGATGAACACCTGCATCCTCATCGGAGTGAATGTAAACAAACCGCAATGTACACACTCTTTCAAAGGATGCCACCGATATCCGGTCGCTAAAATAAACAACTGATAACGAAAGTGCTGACGTTGAAACGGCTGCTGTTCAGATTGGCATTGACTTGTCGGTTGAGTCATGGCCGCTGCATCACCGCTCATAAACACTGGTGACTCCTCCCACTTTCCAAAATGGCCCCGTCGTTGACGAATGCAGTTATCGGATGACGAATGTGGCTAACGGACGACCCCACCCTACTTCTATTTCAATATCGCTGCTGCTTGGCTATTGGATAGCGGTTGACGGCTATCACCACTGACGCGACCTATCACAGCTCCCCCTGCCCCCACTCTCAATTCCACGCTCCCATCCACAACATGGCTGCCACCATTGCGACCAATCACAGACCACTCCTCCAGATTTTTTCCTGCCCGCACACACCCACTCATAAACGTACAAACGCCATTTTTCACTGAACACCTCCTACAACGAACCGCCTATGACCACCACCATCATCCAAACTACCGCCCCCGCCAAAAACCACCCCTCGACGCATTCACCATATATTATTAGCACGACCACCATCATCCTCACCACCGCCTTCGCCAAAAACCACCCCTAAAGTTAGCAGAATAGAGGTTGCGCTAGAATCGGCATAGCTTATCTTCTTCCATTATCTCTATTTCAGATATCGCTGAGATCACTACCATGGTCAAAAAAACCGAATGGACCGAAAGTCCCTATGAAAACAATATCTACCATGATTGTGATCGCTCGTATTTCACTATTGCATATCCAGGGAGCTCTTCGACTTGTTTCTGCAATGAAATTAACTTATTTCTTTGATGTCATTGAGTTACTCGCGAGTGTTCCGTATTTCTACTAATTTTGCATCTCAGTGAAATCTAGGTGCTCCGTTACTGTTATTGTTGTGTATTGTGCATTCATTTTGACGACGAATTGTGTGCTTACTTCCTATACTATTTATATGTATTGTTTAAATAGAATAAAGCACGATTTGTTTTCTTCAAGATTGTATTACGATATGGTACCCTATTTTCATTAGTTTTCCTGAATAGACAACCAACATTACAGCTGTACGTGCTTCCTGGTTGCATATCGTATTGAAAGAATAGATAATGTTTGTTAATAGAAATAAAGCAATTATTGGTTGTCTATTTTCAGGGTAGTCAGGTGGCAATCCAAACGTTGTGTTGCGTGGCTAGAATTGGGCACTTAACATTCCCCCCCTTACTTATAGGAAAATTTCCTGGAATTTTTATCTATGGAACTCCGTCTGATTCGTCAGCCGAAGTTTCTTCATTGTTTGAGTGGGTTGTGTCTGGTTTTGGTTCTTCGATATTCCAGACCCCTACCGAATTTCCTTTTCCATCAAGTAATTCATAAGCACACGGAGACACTTTTTTATGCACAGTAAAAGGTCTGATGAACCTTGAAGCCAGTTTTGCCGAACAATATTGTTCAGCTTTGGATTGAAAGTGCCCTTTTCGCCATACTTTGTCTTCCACTTTGTATTAAATATCACGATGTCTGAGATTATATCGATGCCGCCCTTTTCCGAATGCCTTATCTTAACGATTACGGACATCCTGAAAAATCTTCCAAAAATGTTCTGATGAGTTTTCCAGTGTCTGGCTGGGGATTGCATCCGGTAGTCTATCGAGTATGGCATGATCTTCACCATGTACACACATTTCTCTGCTGAAGTTGTGGAAGAAGGGGTTTCTCCTGTACTTTCATGTAGGGCACATGCAGCTTTCTGTAGTACCTGATCCCAATGTCTATGGTTATTCTGAATATAGGAGCGCAACAATACTCCTACAGTGCAATGTTGGCGTTCCCAAGGATTTGCCTGTGAGTGATAAAAAGGTGAATAGTTTCCGCATATCATGACTAACGAATGGTTTACCGTTGTTCATTATGACTGTTCTTGGTACTCCAAACAAAAGAAAAACATTGTCCTCCAGAAGTTTTATGATGGTTTTGGAGTTGGCTGCTCGCATTGGGAAGAAGATACAGAATTTCGAAAGTAATCTGAAATACTCAGTATATAGCAATGCCCTGACGATGATTTAGGTAAGGGTCCCACCACATCTATCGATATTGTCTCCCGAAGTTTGGAGATATTTGGACGCCAGGCAGGAGACTTGCCGGCTCAGGCTTTCGAACCAAGCAGACGACACAGGTCCTGACATAACGAACAATGTCGGCTTTCATTTTTGGCCAAAAATATTTGGTCAAGATACCTTGATACGTTTTGTGAACCCCTTCATGTCCTGATGTCGGGCTATCATGATTGGACTTCATAATTTCCTGTCGGTGACTCTTCAGTACAACTATGTTCCATGCATCTCGACATCTTTTGTAAACATACAGATCATCAAAGCGCCAGAGGGAAGAATTAAATTGTGGTTGTGATATTTTCCTACGCATTCCTTCCAGCCAATGATTTTTATGTCCCGGAAAAAAATCCAGCCCAGCATCTATCCCATTCATCACGGGGACAGCTCGTGAAAAGGCGTATGGCACGACGTTGTCCTTTCCGCGACGGTGTTTAATATCGAAACTATATTGCTGAAGCTTCACACTCGATCTGGCTAGGCGACCAGCCGGATCCTTCAAGTCATCGAGCCATTTGAGTGCGAAGTGAACCGTTATGACCTTCAAATGGGTGGCTTCAATGTATGCTCTGAACTTTGCAATCGCCCATAGTACCCCAAAGCATTCTTTTTCCGTCACTCCATATTTTCGCTCATTAGGATTTAGAGTTCGGCTGATGTAGCTTATACCTCTCTCTCTCCCCTCTCCCTTTTCTTGAGTTGGTACTGCTCCCAAGCCAAAATCGCTGGCATCGGTCTGTATAAAGAATGGACGCATGAAACTGAGTTAACGCATTTCCACAAGCATCATCCCATGAAAACTTTATGGACTTCCTCAGTAAGTTGGTCAAAGGAGCTACCACAGTTGCAAAATTCGGTATGAATCGTCGATACTAACTCGTCATACCAAGAATTCGTCGCACCTCCTTGACGTTTTTTGGTTAAGGTACATTTAATATCCCAGATACCTTCTCGTAGTCAACATGGAGTCCATTCTTGTCCACCATAAACCCAAGATACTTCAATTCGGATCTGCAAAATACGCAATTTTCTACCCCCACTCTCAATCCTGCCTTCTTGAGTCTCTTGAATACTTCCAATGGTATTACCATGTGCTTCTCGAATGTTTGTGTGACAATAATTATATCGTCTAGGTAAACGAAGACATAAGGTTCCATATCGGCCCCCAGCACTCCATCAACTAGACGTTGCCACGTGGCACCCAAATTGTGCAATCCAAACGGTGATCACTCAAATTGAAACAAGTCACGCCCCGTAATAGTAAAAGCCGTAATTGGTTTCGCCTCTTCTGTAAGTGGAACCTGCCAGAAGACACTTTTTATATATAGAGACGTTAAATATGCGGCATCTCTGAGCTTGTCTAACGTACTTGATATGAAAGGAAGTGGATATGCATCGCGTTCTGTGACTTTATCAACTTTTCTGAAGTCTATGCAGAATCGATACCCTGTACACGCGTTTTTGCCCAATTTTATTTTTGATGTACCTCGTTTTCATTGAGATAAAAGATAAGATTCCTTATTTCGATCGCCCTATATTCCCTTAGAGTACACGGTTAATTCAGAATGAAAATTAATATTCAAAACCTTGTATATTATTTTCAAGTAGTTTGTCCTGAGCTAAATAAGTATATACTTTTTCCTTATTCAGTTCCGGAAAACCCATATATTTAATATATGATATCATACAAAATAAACTGAAAAATTATAATATAATATTATACAATACATAACAGTTATACTCAATCACCTTGTATAGTAAATACGTCACACTTCGAATCGTAGATTATCCTGTACGAGCTTACACTGAGCAAATCTACTCGAAAGATAAAAAAACGATTATTTCGATGACAAAAAATATGCAACCTGTTTGCGACACAAACCAATTTCAATGTGTTCACACAAAATGAAAATAGAAAACAAAACATCCAGTTCAACAATTAATGTAGTGTGACACCAAAATATCAATAGCTATTTTGCTTAAACCCTTGGTAAAATGTTCACTGATTTGGAAAAAATATCTATGAATATATATAGCTAAATACCCCTCCTAATACTGCGTAGCTAGGTGGGCGCCATTTTGTTACACGATTTTTTTCTGAATTGATGAACTCTAATTTTTGTTATTATGAGACGGTCTGAATTGACTCACCCTTGCTTTCGTTCTAAAAAAAGTAACAAATTAATTTATAATGATCACTCTCGACCTGTGTTTCAAATAATGCGGGTGGAAAGAATGAGAATGACCACTCGGCTAGCTTAGCAAATTGTAGGGGATGGGTATGGAAAATAAATCTACCCTAACGGTGTGTTTCATGAAATTTCTCAATAATTTATTGACAAACAAAATAACAAATACAAGTGAGAATTTCAATGAATGCAGCAGTTCTAGGACTAGGAAGGTTAGGAATGCAATAATGCCTGAATGAACAAGTAAAATAATCTGCTGTCTAGGTAAACAGCATACATTCGTGCACATATATTTTTTTAAACTAACAAATACAAAATAAATATTCCGACAAGTATAAATTCGCAAATGTCCTCATGTGAAAGCACCAATTCCAAACCGTCGGATTTTTCACAGTATGTACACAGCTCAAATATATAGCAATTGAAAATTACATGCATTCGCAAGCAATAAGCAAGTTGTATCATGTTGAAATGTCTGTTGTGAGTTTGGTGGTGCCATAAAGCAAGCAAGCGTCTACAAACTACTATCAATGACTCATTTATGCTTATACGAGCTAAATCAAGCGGGGTTGCTCAAGTGACAAAGCAAGCAGGGTTGCTTACTTGCAAAAGCAAGCAGGGTTGAAGCGATCAGGACTTGTACTTATCTTAGGTACCATCAATGCTTAGGGTACCGTCGAGTGCTTAAGCTGGAAACTGCGTGTCCAACTGTTTCACTGCAACTTGTTGAACGAAATGAACGGCACCAGAAAATGGTGGCTTCTCTACAAAAATGAAGACTGGAACTCCAAATCCGACCTCCTGTCGAAAACTTCACAGGCAAATCTCCTATACTTGTTTATTCTGGATCAACTCCACTTTGTAACCCGAATCAAATCAGAAAACGACCAATAAATCCATTCATCGCCAAAAATTATAGAGAAGACCGTTTTTTCACCACCTATCTTCTAGAAGAAAGCTCCATTCTTCCTCTTTCCTCCTCAATGGTGACATCTGCACTCCCGCTATCCGATCCTGTTCCTAGAACGCCAAAATATAACCAGAGTTATTTTCCTCCAAAATTTCCTATAAATTCCATAATGTGCTCCACCAGTGTTGGTAACGGTTGATCGTTACGTAATATCGCCATCATTCTCGCTTCTGAAATTAAATATTGCCGCCCGGAAGTTGAATTTGACTAGGATAGTGTTGCGTGGCTAGAATTAGGCACGTAACAGGAGCTCCGCAGAAATTATTACGAGGTATCATGTGACCATATAGTACATACTGATTACGTTCGCTTTTGGTTCGTGGATATATGAATATTTGTCTGTGGAATACATGGAAACTATGATTTAAAATAATATTTCTTGAGATCGTCATTTGTGGAACATCGGTCTATTTTTTCAACTGAAAAGATTGGAATTAAACGGGAACATATCCGTCATTCTTCCGACATCTATACATTTTCTAGAATTTTTCATCCAGGAGGCCATTTTAGAGGAAATTTTCATCCATCCGATGTGTTCTTATGTTAAATTATTTTCGTGCCAATTTTTATTCCAATTAACATTTCAACTATTATACAACCATCGTATATTTTTCCTTTTAAATCCGCAATTTTTTTAAATTTCGATTTGGATAATATTCCAAATCAAAATGAATATGAAAAAATCAAAGGATATTGAAAAAATTAATCACGCACACCAAAAAAAACCAAGAAAATAAATGAATGTCACTCTCAAATTGAATGTCAATTGAAAAATTTCGGAACAATAGGAAAAACCCCTTTTCGATATACCATCGAAATGAATTCAATATGGCTGCTGAAATACATCCTCAATGGATTTCTGATTGATATACTTTTATTTTGGTTAGGTTTTTCTTGACTTTCAGTCAGCCAGTTCACATTCCTATCTGTTATCATCTTTTTTGTTACGAAGGTGAGCCAACTAGGAATTGGAAATCAAGACTGATTTTTCAGAAAGTTTTTTTTGTTGTATAATCAACTGTGGAGATCGAAGAAAACGCGACCAACTGAGTTTTTTTGATTTTCCGGTGGATTACATTTCAAACATTAACCGATTTTTTACCCATTATCCGTAAAACGACCTCATATCTGGATACAATCAATCAACATGCAGGATTGTATTATCACGGAAATGGGCGGGTCCGCTCCTGCATAATTTGTCATAAACGAGGCAAACGTTGTTCACATTGAAGCGGCCGTTAAGCGATGACGTCATAGAACCTTCTAGAATTTTTAGTATCTATTCGGGGACAAGAAGAACGATAGAAAAGAAAGCGAGAAAACTAGGAACGTCGTCAGAGAGAAAATCTCGATGAAATCGGTGGCACGCTCAACTCACTTTGAAAAACGATAGAAGAAATGGATAGTGGAATGAAAAAAAATTGATGTGGTACGCGAAGAAGTAAGAAAAGAAGTCAAGCAGTCCGCAAAGAAGCAACGAAGGAAGTGTGGGAGGTGCGAGAAGTGAATGAAAAAATAGTGCAGCACTTGAACATACAAGATAAAGAAGTTGCTTTACTGAAGATCCGAGATAACCGTGACAGTGTTACCACATCGCACAATTCTGTTGAGCCATCGACTTCCGATGGGCAGTCGCCATGGTCCCTGTATCGTTAGTAGTTTGAAGTTGCAGAAACAGCTCATGGGTGGGATGATGAAGAAAAGGCCACTGCAGGGAACCTGCTGTGGCAATGTTACAGATCATCCTGAGAAACCAGAATCGCAAGTATGGAAACCTGATTGAGGTACAGCTACTAACATTGAGATCAACTGTACCGAAAACAGCTGATAATGTTAGTGCAGAAATCTGGTGGAAGTATACAGGAGTTTAAAGCAGACGTCAAGAGACTTCTTCTACTTGCCTACCCAGAAGCCCCAGAGGATTTCAAAGAACAATTGGCAGTGCGGGTATTTATTGATGGATTAGTTGATATCTGAATTCAAGAGATGTAGTGAAGCTCTAGTTTGTTCCTTGGAAGTGGAAGTGGCTTTCCGTACCTCAAGTCGAAAAGTAGGAGCGGTATCGATTGAAAAACCACTTCAGAAAGAGAAACAAAGCGACAACATAGAACAAATGTTCAGTAAAATACTGGATCGACGGGAACCTAAGATCAACAGCACAAACCACCAGGCAAGAGAAAACAGCTCCAGGTGCGGTAGGAGCGGACATTTCCATAAATATTGCAGAGTGAGGTTACTACCATGTGTGTCATCACCTTGGAGAACACCACCACGTTTCCACTCACCTACGAGGACAGGATTGCCAACATAGACAAGGGGAAACTGCTACATGTGTGGTAGGAGTGTACATTTCCATAGAGATTGCAGGGTGAGGTTACCACCACGTTTGTCATCATCCTGGATGACACCGCCTACGAGACGTGCGTCAAGTTTGTGACTCACACCCAGAATTTTGGTATCAAAATGATATGTGTATTTAATTGAATTTTGTGCCCAATCAGTTTTCGAGATATTTCGAGTCCCTTCTGTGAGTCACCAACTCGACGCTGTGACCCATATATAGAAATTCGAAAATTTTCTTCTTTCGATGAATTGAGCACAGTTTGTGCCCTCTTATGCCGTTTGTTATGAATTTTGTGCCCGTTCAGTTTTCGAGATATTTCGAGTTCTTCCGGTAATTCACCAACTTGACGCTGCCAATTTGTGCCGTATGTTATGAATTTTGTATCTGTTCGCTTTTTTGAAATATTTCCCATTTTTCCTATGTGTCTCCTTGGCGCTCTCAACAAAACTTCACAATATTTCCACCAGAATATTGTGGAATTATTACGTCTAATAAATAAATATATTCATCAGAGCATTGGATCTCTGAAGTTGCATCATATATTCGAAAAAATAAATGAAGCTTCATATATCTAGAAGAAATGTATATGTATTCATTATGGAGCATATTGTTTCTCTCGATGTATCCCTGAATTTCCATAAACATTTACGAATATAATCTTAACATCACGAGCTGTTTTTCGATATTATTCAAAGAACATCATTACTTCTTGGACTTTCCTGGGATGATTGCCTTTCAACACCTGGAAAAATCAATAGAATTAATCTAGAAAATATATACAAGAGTAGAAGGACAGACTGTTCAGTCTACCTTGAAAAGTTACTGCGTTCACTAAATCCTATGTTTTCTTGAAAAAAATATATCCAATTCATTTCGCTCTGTGAACTGATTTAGCAAAAACTGGAAACCATAACAAATAGCCGTGTACAGTTTACAGTTATATCATCATCATCACCATGAAATTAAGTTGAACGATTCTGATGAATTACAAACCAATTTATTCCGCTCTGTGAACGGATTTAGCAAAAACTGGAAACCATAACTAATAGCCGTGTACAGTTAACAGTTATATCATCATCATCATCATCATCATCATGAAATTAAGTTGAACGATTCTGATAAATTGCGAATTTTCAAGGAATTATCAAAATTTATAGATATTCTTTGCACGTAACAATGCCTTAATATCCGACTTTATAGTAGCATTGTCTGAAACAAGCATATAATTTTTTTCAAGTTTAGGCAGTGTCTTTAAAAGCTAAATTTCAAATGATTCACCGATCATCTCATCGTGTTACTCCAACTCTCTCAGATTCAAAGGCCCATAAAGCACCAGAAACAAATATTTATAATGAATTCAAGTATTATATCAATCCTGCTTAATTTTTCAGGTTATACCGTTGACATCTCGAAAACGATAAATCATATTGAGTTGGTTAAATGTGTAAACTTTCACAATCTTTTTGATTTGAAAAAATATTTGTTTTTCAGTCAATACAAAATAACATGCGGTATTAATTATCTGAGTGCATTCAGAAAAACAATTTACAGTGTGTCTCATATTGAAACACATGAGTATCTTTCGTAATTATCGTGATTGAACAATGGAACACTTTACATTGATGGATATGTTGAAAATGCACTTACTGACTAAGTGACGTTGATCTGAGTGAAATATACAGCAGCAGCAAAAATCATATGAGGGGCCAAAATGGACTGAAAATCCCTTCAGATTCGTGTTACGAGAAGTTTCTATGAGAAGTGAGACAAATAAATTCGGGCCTTTCAGGACATTTTTTTTTTCAGGTATTAGTATCAAATTGGGGATCTCCAGGAATTTTTAGCCTATTTGCACTCTGATATAATTTCAAAGAATTGGGTAGTTCCGTCGCGACCGGCGTGCAGTGTAACCCACTTGGTACAACCCCACTATCTAAGTAGACGTATTTTCATTTCGTCATTCTACCTTCTACCTAACTTCCAAAGATACGAGGGTGTTTCCATGAGACATGAGGCACTCACTTCAATGTCAGAATATGTTCAATTGGTAATAAAAATGAACGTTACCGTTCATTTGAAGAAAAGTTCATTCCTGTTAAATGTTTTTTCTTTGCCTACTGTTACTTTTTATTGTTTCGAAACATCGACTAATTGTAATTTGGTTTCCTTCACCTCGACCAAATTGCTGCTAATTCAGCAACTCATGAATTAGAATTATATTATAATGGATTCTGATATATTCATTCATCTGATCTTTCGTAGCTATGGAATTTTCGTCGAGAAGAAGGAAACAAGCAACACAAATGGAGGGTAAATTTGGCAAATATGGAATGGATACTGTTGAATCCTTTGTCGGTTATGTTGCAAATATATAATGGTGGGTACTATTTTGCCACTTTCATATTACCAACGATGTTGATGAAATGAATAATTCCAAAACATGGTTCAGGCTGGTGATAACGCATTTTCCACAAACACAAATTATTTGCCGAATAACTATATCACCCTCCTTGAAAAAATAGTTAATCATGAGAAATTATGTCACATTGGTTTATTACATCAAGTCAGACTCAACAATATCTTATTAAAGTTATCTAGTGGGTATCACTGCGATACTAAAACTAAAGAATTTCAAAATAATTATTTGTATAACAAAATTGTTACCACGTTTTTAAAATAGAAAAAAAAGTATAAAATAATTTCTCCTTCGCCCCATACAGATATAACCCCAAACAGATTCCTAACGCCACACATATTGTCCAGAATATTTTTTGACATTTCTAGAAACCAAAGGAAACTTGCGATTCATATCATCCATGTACGTTTTGGCCAATCAAAACATTATTATAGAAAATTACATTCTACGTAGAAAATTACCACGTAAATAATTTCAGGTATTGGGTTTTTATTGTTTGACAACGTTTATTTTTAATTTGATGTCTGTCATCAATTCGCACGAAAGTGAGAAATGAATAAAAACTGGTGTAGCATATTGTATCATTGTGCGAGGGAATGTTTTATGATCATAACATCAAAAAATCATCTATAGAATACCACACGAGAGTTCGATAAAGTACAAAATAATTCTCCAGATTTCTTTCTCAAACTTGTTGCCATTTGGCAATAGCCACTCGAGCCCATTGGGCTGACGTGTCTATTGCCTGGCAAAAATTTTTCGAAAATCTGTAGAATTATTTTCACTTTATTCTCAATCTCTTGTGATATTACAACTGAAAATTTGTGATTGTGAATTTTAAATAGATATTAAAATATTTAAGATTTAAAACGAAAAACGCGGGGCGCATGCAATAGTTAATTGATGCATGAATAGTTTACCAAAGTCACTAATTTTATTGCTCTGCAAATAACAAATTTTCAGAACAATCTATACGGGGTTATAAATCTGCATGGGGCTGGGAGAAATAATTGTATACTCTTTAGTGTGTTTTAAAACCGTGGTATATTGAAAAGAAAAATTCAAATAATTATTTTCTGCATTTCAATCTTGTGTGTGTGGGAAATTTTGTTATCGACTGTCCGCCATTCTTTTTTTCCCAGACAAAATTTTTATTATGTATCGTTGCCGGAATTATGAACACCACCACCAATAAACCACCAATTTCCAGGCTAATCAGACGACTGGAAATGGTTCAAATTTGACTTGAAAAATGTGTTCCGAATAGGCAAAAAAGTTAGTTGATGAAAACATGGTAAAAAATCACATAGATTCCCAATTCTGATTATAAGAATAACTCATACGAAATCCAATGTTGAAGGGTACGAAAAATAATTTAGGCTCGAAAGTGGCCAGAATAGGATAGATTTACGGAAAAGATCATCAAAATGTTGACCAATGGTAAAAACTTAATATATTTCGAACACTGAATGGGCACATAATTCATAACATACAGCACAATTTGGCATAAATTGGACACAATTTATCGAAAGGAGAAAACTTCCAAAATTTTCATGTAAGTTGGCGATTCACAGGAAAAACTCGAACTATTTCGAGAACTGAACAGGCACAAAATTCATGACATACGGCAGGAATTGGCAGAAAATGGGCACAGTTTATCGAAAGAGGAAAATTTCAGGATTTCCATATATGGGTCACAGAGTCAAGTTGGTGACCCACAGACAAAACTCGAAATATCTCGAAAACGTAACGGACACAAAATGCATAACACATGGCACAAATTGTCACAAAATGGCTCAAAATACCCACAACATTTTTATACCAAAAATCTGGGTGTGGGTCACCAACTTGACGCACCTACCTACGAGGATAGCCAGAAGAGACAAGAGGAAGCTGTTTCAGATGTGGTGCGAGCGGGCATTTCCAGAGAGATAGCAGGGTGGGGTTACCATCACGTTCTCCATCACCTTGGAAAACGCCTGCATGTTCTGCTCACCTACGAGAACCAGTTCTTCTAGTGAGTTTCCAAGCGGATATTGAGAAACTGGATTGGCCAATATATCAGGAGGCATACGGGCTAGTAAAATAAAAGCTCCCAGGGTTATCCAGGTTAACAGAGTCAGGAGAATTACTGATAATCCGCCCATCAGGAAAAAGACTAACCTGCTGATAAAAAACATCGCCCAGAACAACCAAATAGCTCTTGTCTAGAGGCCGCATTCTGGAGTATTTGAGCAAAATTAGAGAACAAGGTCCTGCGAAGAAGTTGCCGACACCAGACAAACGAGACTGTTACCTAAGGACAAAGTGACTACCGCACACATGAGGTTGACCAGGAGACCGATCCAAACATTGGAAAGAGGACGGAACTGGCAGATCGTCCTGGAGAAATATTTCGGACAGAGATCCCATCTCCAAGGCAATATGGGCACAATGGGATTCCCTGGTTGTGGAGAATGGAATACTCAAACAGGTATGGAAATCAGCTGATCAGCTGAGGTCGTCAATTTTCCAATTGGTTCTGCCTGGGAAGAGAATTGGCGAAGTCTTGTAGAAAATTCACGAGAAAAAATCAGGAGGACATTTGGGAGTAGATCGTAAACAAGATCAGCAGGCGAAAGTTTCACTGGATTCGATGTCGATACAATGTAGAAAGCTGGTGTAGGAGATGACCAGAGTGCGGTGCCACTGAAGGTCCCAAGACGAGGCCCATGGGTCAAATTAGGAGATAAAACGTTAGTGCACCATTCTAACGGATTGCGATTGATGTAGCTGGACTTTTTTCTGTGACATGCGATGGTAACAAAAACATCGTTGTTGCCATGGACTATTTCAGTAAATGGGTGGAAGCCTATGCTATTCCAGACCAGAAAGCATCCACAGTAGCCAGGTCATTGGTGAACAACATGTTCTCAAGATTCAGAGTACCGATGGAGCTACATTCCAACCAAGAAAGGAATTTCCC
>JAFIRS010003602.1:0-15000 GCA_018342105.1 Gonioctena quinquepunctata | reverse complement strand
TGAGGAATCACCTTTTTCCGCATGAGTTCTTTAGGCGAACCTGGTCCCTCTTTGAATACTTCGAATTAGCTTTCAAATGATAACGAGCTTCATCCTGTCGGTGGCATCAACCCTTCTAGCTGTTTCGTGAGCAGGCTGTCCTCAGTTCATCTGCATGTCGTACTTCTACGTCTTGGGTGCCTGGTGATCCTGGTTATTTTCCGATGATAATGCTAGCCGAAGTAAGCTTGGTTAAATCGTGGACGGCTTGCTTATGCCATCGAGAAAAATGGAAGTTGTCTTCTCGTCTTTGATGTTTTCTACTACCTCGGAAAAAACTACTACTTTATAACTTTGGTTGGATCTTCCAACCATGCCATCTGACTGGGGGGAAATTCCTTTCTTGGTTGGAATGTAGCTCCATCGGTACTCTGAATCTTGAGAACATGTTGTTCACCAATGACCTGGCTACTGTGGATGCTTTCTGGTCTGGAATAGCATAGGCTTCCACCCATTTACTGAAATAGTCCATGGCAACAACGATGTTTTCGTTACCATCGCATGTCACAGAAAAAAGTCCAGCTACATCAATCGCAATCCGTTAGAATGGTGCACTAACGTTTTATCTCCTAATTTGACCCATGGGCCTCGTCTTGGGACCTTCAGTGGCACCGCACTCTGGTCATCTCCTACACCAGCTTTCTACATTGTATCGACATCGAATCTAGTGAAACTTTCGCCTGCTGATCTTGTTTACGATCTACTCCCAAATGTCCTCCTGATTTTTTCTCGTGAATTTTCTACAAGACTTCGCCAATTCTCTTCCCAGACAGAACCAATTGGAAAATTGACGACCTCAGCTGATCAGCTGATTTCCATACCTGTTTGAGTATTCCATTCTCCACAACCAGGGAATCCCATTGTGCCCATATTGCCTTGGAGATGGGATCTCTGTCCGAAATATTTCTCCAGGACGATCTGCCAGTTCCGTCCTCTTTCCAATGTTTGGATCGGTCTCCTGGTCAACCTCATGTGTGCGGTAGTCACTTTGTCCTTAGGTAACAGTCTCGTTTGTCTGGTGTCGGCAACTTCTTCGCAGGACCTTGTTCTCTAATTTTGCTCAAATACTCCAGAATGCGGCCTCTAGACAAGAGCTATTTGGTTGTTCTGGGCGATGTTTTTTATCAGCAGGTTAGTCTTTTTCCTGATGGGCGGATTATCAGTAATTCTCCTGACTCTGTTAACCTGGATAACCCTGGGAGCTTTTATTTTACTAGCCCGTATGCCTCCTGATATATTGGCCAATCCAGTTTCTCAATATCCGCTTGGAAACTCACTAGAAGAACTGGTTCTCGTAGGTGAGCAGAACATGCAGGCGTTTTCCAAGGTGATGGAGAACGTGATGGTAACCCCACCCTGCTATCTCTCTGGAAATGCCCGCTCGCACCACATCTGAAACAGCTTCCTCTTGTCTCTTCTGGCTATCCTCGTAGGTAGGTGCGTCAAGTTGGTGACCCACACCCAGATTTTTGGTATAAAAATGTTGTGGGTATTTTGAGCCATTTTGTGACAATTTGTGCCATGTGTTTAGCATTTTGTGTCCGTTAAGTTTTCGAGATATTTCGAGTTTTGTCTGTGGGTCACCAACTTGACTCTGTGACCCATATATGGAAATCCTGAAATTCCTTTTAAATAGTTCGAGTTTTTCCTGTGAATCGCCAACTTACATGAAAATTTGGAAGTTTTCTCCTTTCGATAAATTGTGTCCAATTTATGCCAAATTGTGCTGTATGTTATGAATTATGTGCCCATTCAGTGTTCGAAATATATTAAGTTTTTACCATTGGTCAACATTTTGATGATCTTTTCCGTAAATCTATCCTATTCTGGCCACTTTCGAGCCTAAATTATTTTTCGTACCCTTCAACATTGGATTTCGTATGAGTTATTCTTATAATCAGAATTGGGAATCTATGTGATTTTTTACCATGTTTTCATCAACTAACTTTTTTGCCTATTCGGAACACATTTTTCAAGTCAAATTTGAACCATTTCCAGTCGTCTGATTAGCCTGGAAATTGGTGGTTTATTGGTGGTGGTGTTCATAATTCCGGCAACGATACATAATAAAAATTTTGTCTGGGAAAAAAAGAATGGCGATAACAAAATTTCCCACACACACAAGATTGAAATGCAGAAAATAATTATTTGAATTTTTCTTTTCAATATACCACGGTTTTAAAACACACTAAAGAGTATACAATTATTTCTCCCAGCCCCATGCAGATTTATAACCCCGTATAGATTGTTCTGAAAATTTGATATTTGCAGAGCAATAAAATTAGTGACTTTGGTAAACTATTCATGCATCAATTAACTATTGCATGCGCCCCGCGTTTTTCGTTTTAAATCTTAAATATTTTAATATCTATTTAAAATTCACAATCACAAATTTTCAGTTGTAATATCACAAGAGATTGAGAATAAAGTGAAAATAATTCTACAGATTTTCGAAAAATTTTTGCCAGGCAATAGACACGTCAGCCCAATGGGCTCGAGTGGCTATTGCCAAATGGCAACAAGTTTGAGAAAGAAATCTGGAGAATTATTTTGTACTTTATCGAACTCTCGTGTGGTATTCTATAGATGATTTTTTGATGTTATGATCATAAAAACATTCCCTCGCACAATGATACAATATGCTACACCAGTTTTTATTCATTTCTCACTTTCGTGCGAATTGATGACAGACATCAAATTAAAAATAAACGTTGTCAAACAATAAAAACCCAATACCTGAAATTATTTACGTGGTAATTTTCTACGTAGAATGTAATTTTCTATAATAATGTTTTGATTGGCCAAAACGTACATGGATGATATGAATCGCAAGTTTCCTTTGGTTTCTAGAAATGTCAAAAAATATTCTGGACAATATGTGTGGCGTTAGGAATCTGTTTGGGGTTATATCTGTATGGGGCGAAGGAGAAATTATTTTATACTTTTTTTTCTATTTTAAAAACGTGGTAACAATTTTGTTATACAAATAATTATTTTGAAATTCTTTAGTTTTAGTATCGCAGTGATACCCACTAGATAACTTTAATAAGATATTGTTGAGTCTGACTTGATGTAATAAACCAATGTGACATAATTTCTCATGATTAACTATTTTTTCAAGGAGGGTGATATAGTTATTCGGCAAATAATTTGTGTTTGTGGAAAATGCGTTATCACCAGCCTGAACCATGTTTTGGAATTATTCATTTCATCAACATCGTTGGTAATATGAAAGTGGCAAAATAGTACCCACCATTATACCTTTGCAACATAACCGACAAAGGATTCAACACTATCCATTCCATATTTGCCAAATTTACCCTCCATTTGTGTTGCTTGTTTCCTTCTTCTCGACAAAAATTCCATAGCTACGAAAGATCAGATGAATGAATATATCAGAATCCATTATAATATAATTCTAATTCATGAGTTGCTGAATTAGCAGCAATTTGGTCGAAAAATATATTTCCAAATCATTTCGACATTATACCCTTCCATATATAAAAAAAAAAAATATATATATATAATTATAAAAAAAATATATATAATATAAATATATATATATATATATATATATATATATATAAATATATTGTATATAGTGTTGAAGAAGGGTAGTCTCGTGACTGGACTAGTTGAAAATAACTATGAATTTGAAATAAACTTTCTAGAAAGGATATTCCTTGAGGTTGCAGTCAAAATAATGGCCTATGAGAAAAAGAAAAACTCTTTCTTATTTAGTCAAGCTTTCGAAAATGTTTATTTTCATTATCAAGACAAGCTGTGGAGAAAAAAGAAAACACAATTGTGAAATACGATTTTAAACAAATCTATAGAACTTACTAAGGTGAGGTTAAGTGAAGACAGCGAACTAATCACCATTTCGTGATTGAGGAACTTTTCAAAATCATATCACTATGACCCACTACTAGTAATATATATAAAAATTAAACAATGGCACTCGCACATATTGTTTCAGATACTTAATTTAAACACTTTAAAATTTGACAAGCACAATAATTACCACATGGTTGAAACATGACTGAAAAAGGAAAATGGTGGCTGACAAGTAATACATGACATGAAGTGTCAAGTGTCAAATGTCATCTGTCCAAAAATGAACAGTCAAGGGAGAACCATGTGTCTTGTCCACAAGACAAAAGGAATAGTACCAATCTATATGACAAAAATTGTTAAATGAGAGAAAAAATCAAAAAAAATACCTAAGCAGTTTTTAAATTCAATTGGAATCAAGTTTCAACAAGTAATTGTAAATGACACTAAGGTTGGAAATATCAGATCGTTAATTCATGCTGTTTGGTTCCTTTTTTATGAAAACCATTTCTAGGAAATTCCTTTTGTGGAAGTTATTCTCTACTGCTAAAATGGAAGGGTTGTTGAAATTACTAAAATGATTAGAATTTATATTATGTTCAGCTAATGCACAACTGTTTGTTTTTATTTTGCAATCACTCTTATGAGATGCTATGCGACCTGTTAAATTCCTACCGGTCTGCCCGATATATATTTTATCACAATTTAGGCAAGGAATACTATATATGACATTTGATTTCTCATATATCGTTAACGGGGCTTTAGTTCTAGTGTAAAGGCTTGCAATAGTTTTAATGTTTTTGTTAGCAATGCGTAGTTTATCTAGTTCAAACACATTTGTCAGTTTAGAGGTTAGTTCTCTTACATATGGTGATGTTTTGTAAATATAAGGTTCTATTGGTTGAGGTTGTGGACTTGAATTTATTCTTGGAGGATTTAATGTTACAAGGTCTAAATTTATAATTGTATTTCCAGATTCAATAGTAGTAACACTAGGTTGACGATCAGTACTGAATAGTAATTTATTAATAAATTTGATTGGATATGAGTTTTCTTTTAGAATTGTTTTAAGTTCATTTAAACATTCCTTTTGAAAGATAGGATGTGATAAACACACTACTCTGTTTTTCATACCTTTCACCAGGTTTGTTTTCATGTTTGGAGCATGTATATATATATTTATATATATATATATATATATATATATATATATTATATATATATATATATATATATATATATATATATATATTCCCTTTTTTGTTTTGATTTTGACTTCTAGTCTATTTCACGTTCAGTTCCACGTATTGTTTGAAGATTATTACATAAATATTATTTCCCAACATTTACCAGTTATCAAATTATACACACAATGGTTTCAAGTATATTTCACGAGATGTTCCACCACATAGGTATTCAACCAATTTCAAAAATACTTAATATATCTTTCAAAATATTGTAATAAGCTTCCTTCCTATAAAGGAATTATATCAGTGTGGAAAATTGAGATGTCCATTTTCCCATATTACTTTCAATGATCCGTATTCTTCAAAGCGTATTGGGATTTAAAAAATATTCTCTTTCTCTCATTCAGATTCATTTCATTTGTATTGTGAAAGGTTAAATAAGGATGCTGTGTTACATTTTTATCCTTACGGGAATATAAATTGGTATGGATTGCTTGAGTTGAAATACATAGAACTTTACCTACTTCTTGACTCCATCTAATATCCATATTTGAAGAATATTTTGATTTTCTCTGATGTTTTTGATGTTACAGTCACATCGTATGATCCACAGAATGATATAAAGATATCATGAACTGAAGAGATAACTTTCCATTTCTGCGATTTGCAAGACTTTCCACTTTCCATACAAGGAATCCATATTGAAATGAAAAACTCTCTGTATCAGAAAATCCAGAAAAAGCTACTCGCAAAATGCATTATTAGTTGCCAATTTGGCGAAGGTTGATTTTACGTCATATTTATCAAAATGCGGAAAAATGTAAGTGATTCAGGAGTAGAGAATTGGAATGTCAAGGCAATACGCCAAAGGCTTGAATAGACAAAACTACCCTGATACTGGTGATTTTAAATTTTCTGAAATCAACTATAATGAATCAAACCATCTCAAGTTGAAAAAATACAAAACAAATGCACCGCGCATCATTTTTGAATTTAATTCTATTTCATGTTTATTCGGGAGAGCTTGTAAGTTTATATAAAAAATTTGGGATAAAGGAAGATGAACGCTTGTAATTACATATGGTCATGATCCAACTTCTCGAAGCTAATAAAAATCCATAAATGGAGAACGATTGGTCGATGAAGAATTGAATTTTAGATGTAAGGGAACACGTGTTGTATTTTAATTTCTTTGAAGATATGAACAAGTTGCTCATAAAACCATGTTTCATCTGCGATTGAAAAATAAACTTGAGTCAAAGGTCTCTATACCAATGAACCAAATCTGACAGATATTCTGAAATTACCCCAAATGTTTTTTTTATTTGATAGTGAACATTTTATTCCTGTTAAGATAATTGACAGAATGTTTCCTGTGTAGTCCCATCATAATTATTTTCATTTTATACCATTTTCAGAAGTTTCAAAGATAAAATAAGTAGAAAAAAATTCGGGAATGAGAGAAAGATCTCAAGTAATTCAGATTGAACTAGACAATCATTCTTTCCTTAGGTAATACACAAATTTACAGTTGAATTATTTATTTCATATAAAATTAGCAAATACACTTCCAGTAGATTTTGTGCAATGGAAATAATTCCTTCAAACTTTAAAACATAGTAATCATTATATTTTTCAAGATTTATAAAATCACAAAAAAAACTATTGGAGCCTACACTACTAATAATATCGCTGAGAGAACTACATCAATCCACTCATACTCCTAGATGCTCCTATCAATTCTGAATCTGAATCACAGGGATATGTGGTACAAACAGCGTTTTTTCCATCCGGAGTACAGGTGCATGAATTACATTCCTTGGCAAATTTTTGTCCGGGAATGCACGAGAATGAATCTGCAAAGAAAAAATAATAATTAAATTGGGAGAATCAAGGGAGCGTACTAGCCTTCTGAAGGAATTATAGCTATTATATAACAGAACATAGATGTTACATTTGACATCATTACACATAAACAATATAACCTACAGAGTGAGTCATCAGGATTCCCGTGGTTCATTGCTCCTTAATGTATCACTATTTCGATTTCTTATATTTTTTTTCGTCAAAGGGACCATCTAAGACCACCTTCCAAAATTATTTTTATTCATACAGGGTACATCATTGATGCGTGGATAACCAAAGTTGTTCTTTTTCAATTTTGAATTTCGTTGCGGCATTGCCGAATTATTCAAAAAAAATCTATTTTGTAGACTTCTTTTCGAAAATTTATCTATTTCACATTTTGAAATATTCAGTGAAGATAATTGGGGAGTCGTTGGTCGATATGATAATGTTCATTGAGAATACCAAGAATTTGCAATATATTCACAGGATGTTCGACACAACAACACAAACTTAGCCATTTTCAAACATCGGTATTTTGATTTTTTCACATGGAACACCCTGTATATTTTCATCCAAATCAACTCCTTTTAAATGACTCTACACTTTTCATCCACGACGTCATAAACCTTAAACAACCCGTTTCCGAGATATTCTGGTTTGAAGGAATTGTTCAATATCAAATCAACAATTCTATAGATTTTTTTGTCTACATGTTTGTTCTTAGAAAATACTGATACTGAATGATGTTTCGATTATTTTTTTCCATCTTCAAAAGCATTCTTGGCAACTCATGAATAACTATCATAGCAAAAGAAATTTTTAAATATAACTAGTTTTTCTAGTTTAGTTATGCATGACTACCGCTGAAAAAATGACTATCGGAATTTGTAAATAGAGGTAACTGTCAAACTACAATCCAGTTGTGTTAAAAATTATTATGGCATTATGAATTATCGTTCAGAGGACATGGTTGAAGTGGTGTATGCTTTGGGGGAAAGCATACTGGCATCCAGATTATACGAACAAAAGTTTCCTGAGAGAAGATATCCAGACCAGCGAGCATTTCGAGACCTCAAAACAAGATTTGAGGAAACCGAAAAAGTATTTTACAAAAAGTTTGAACGTGCTTGTCCTGTAACGAATGATGAAAATGCTCTTGATATTGCATTGCATATTACCGAGAATCCCCATGTGAGTACACGTACTTTGAGTAGTAGAGTATCTCAAAGTAGTGTTTCTCGGATGGTGAGAAAATGCAATTACCATCCATATCATATGCAGTTAATGCAAGAGCTGACCGGAAAATATTTTCCAAAGCGAATGCGGTTTTGCCAATGGGGTGTAGATAAAATCAACCACGAACCTAATTTTTTTTGAGTATGTTCTATTTTCGGACGAAGCCACGTTTCACAACAATGGCTATGTGAATCGGCATAATATGCACTATTATGTAACTGAAAATCCTCATTTTGTTGGATATGTCAATCACCAACAACGTTGGTCACTGAATGTTTGAGGAGGTATCATTGGACTTGGGCTCTTTTTTTTTCAACGGACATCTCAATGGAAGAAAATATCTAAGATTTCTGCGAAGTCAGTTATCAAATTTATTAGATGATATGCCATTGGCAATAAGGCAGAGAATGTGGCTACAACAAGATGGCGCGCCTGCACATTACCACACTGATGTGCGGGAATACATTGATAATGAATTTAATGAATTCCGTGAAAAATGGATAGGTAGAGGAGGGCCAGTTCAGTGGCCTCCAAGGTCACCGAACCTTACAAAAATGTTTTTTTTTCTATGGGTTGTCTATCAAACTCCGCCTACAACTCCTGGAAGTATGAAAGCAAGAATTCGTACTGCTTTCAGGGAAATTTCAGAGGACAAGCTGGCACATGTAGATACTAATTTTCGAAACAGATTGAGAGTGTGTATTGGTGAAAATGGCAGGCACATTGAACATTTGCTGCATTAATTATTATTTTCTGTCAGAGTCGAATGAATATGATTTTTATGCAAAGTTTAATTCCAAATATGATACCAAAGGCGAACATTGTCAATATTTTCTGTGTAAAAATATCCATCTTTTGGATGTAGAATATCTCGGAAACGAGTTGTTTTAGGTACATGACATGAAGAATGAAAAGTGTAGAGTTATTGAGAAAGACTTGATTTAAATGAAAATATATAGGGTGTTCCATTTGAAAAAATCAAAATACCGATGTTTGAAAATGGCTAAGTTTGTGTTGTTGTATCGAACATCCTGTACAATTAATTCCAAATTCTTGGTATTCTCAAGGAACGTCATCATATCGACCAACGATTCCCCAATTATCTTTACTAAATATTTCAAAATGTGAAATAGGTAATTTTTTGAAAAGAAGTCTACAAAATAGATTTCTTTTGAATAATTCGGCAACGCCGCAACGGAATTAGAAAATTGAAAAAATCATTGAGCAGCCAATGGAACAGCCGATCGGAATATATGAAAATATACCGGGAGTTTCGTTTGAAAAAGAACAACTTTGGTTAGTCACGCATCAATGATGCACCCTGTATGAATGAAAATAATTTTAGGAGGTGGTCTTAGATGGTCCCTTTGACAAAAATGATATAAGAAATCGAAATAGTGATACATTAAGGAGCAATGAACCACATGAATCCTGTTGACTCACCCTGTATACGTCAAAATTCATTTTTATTTTTTTTCAGAAATTGGTGTTTTTACAGAATTGGTGTGGAATATATAGCGGTTACCCACTTTTGATTGAGTATATCTATGTTTTTATCGAATCTGGATTGATAGATGAACCGTCTACTAACTTTATTGAATTCAGCAGTCCTCGTCATATTTCTGTCCCTCAATCCACTCTAGGATTCATCAAGAAATGGATTAAATCAATCCAATAAATATATAAACATTCTATATTTCTGAAGTGAATATAACAACATTATCTGCATCTTATATAAGACAAATCTTCTTGCTAGTTTCCTATTTATGGATAGTTCGTCATTTATCATGAGAGACATATATTGTCATTGTCATATCCATCTGACCTTTGAATTCCAACATGTGATAGGTTAGATTCTAGGCCATTATCATTATCCTTTGATTAACAATGTATTCAGTTATCGTATCACTTCCCGCACCTGACTTGAAGCACTGAAGATGACGAAAGTCGAAAGCGCTTTGCAAACTTATGAAAATATACACTTTGTACAAAAAATCTTTCATTCGAATATATTTTGGAATGAATGAATAACAATCAATGAGTCTGTTTCAGATTTAAACTACATTTCACAGAGTAGGAAAAATGTTTGGTCAGTGGAGTTCATGATTTATATTAGTATTGCTATCCTTAGGTATTTTGCACTGAGAATATCTAGCGGCTACGTATAATGAAATCAACAATATATAGATTTTTTGGGATTGACCTGCAGAAATCGTATGGTTCCAAGGATATTACGAGGAATGTCGTATATTGCTGTTGGTGTATTATCAACTCTATATTTTTTTGAGTTACAACAATAATTTTGGTTTTTGTCATTGTCAGGGCGGTGCAAAAGCTCCCGAATTCAAAAAATCGGCAGATAGATCATTTCATTGCACTTCCAGATGTTTGAGATTTTGAAATGGAAAAAAAATCGAATACAGTACGCCACTGCATGTTATTTGTGTGGTCTAGACCTAATTCCAAGAATGAGCCGGAAAGTGTCTGGTTGATGTCACGCTGGGCTTTACCACCGAACGATTGCGTTTTATCCAAGGATCTAGGAACAGGTGCGACAAATATCGAATGCTAATGAGGAACGATGACGGATAGAAAAATAAGGGGAAGATGAATGTCGACAGAAGGAGGGAAAACGACGATGGATATATAAACAAGAAAAAGAAGAGAAACGTCGATAGAGAGGAAAACAAGAGGAGGAGAAAAATAGACTGAAAGAAAAACAAGACAACCGAGGAGCAAATCGCAGAATTGAAGGAACAAATTGGGGCAGTCCGAGAAGAAGCAATAAAGGAAGTGTGGGCGGAAAAAATTGTTCCAAGACCACCATGACACGGTTGCCACATCACACAATTCAGTGAAACCTTTGACTTTTGATGCACATTCGTTATGATCGTAGACCATTTGGAACTACGACAACGGCTTATGGATATAACGACGAAGAAAAAGCAACTGCACCAGGAAGACCAGCAGCGCTGATTGCTATTCTAAAATATCATAAACAGCTCTATAGGACAGGGTCTAAAACACTAGTGCAAAAATCGGATGAAAGTCTGCAGAAGTTTGGAGCTGACGTGCAGATACTATAAAAAATACAAGATCAACATATTTCAAGGAATACAGTGAAGCTTCGGTTAGTTCCTTGGAAGTGAAAGCATCTTTCAACACCTTGAGGCCAAAAGTAAGGGCTGCGAAAATCGGAGAGCTATCTCAGGAAGAGACACAAAGTGACAGCATTCAAAAGGAAAATTGCCACCACGTTTCTACTCACCGACTAGGACAGTATCATGGATGTATGGTATGAGAGTAAGCCGATGGAAGGTCTCCGAATTCCCAATTGGTTTTTCCCAGGAAGATTATAAGAGAATTATTGAAAGAAATTCATGAAGGAAAATCAGCAGGACATCTAGGAGTCCAAAGTATCTTGGATAAGATCAGGCAGAGGTTCAACTGGGTTCAATGTCGATATAACGTGGAAAGCTGGTGTCAAAGATGTGCAGAGTGCGGCGCTACTGGGGATTCCAAAACAAAGTCCCGAGGTGAAATGACAAAGTACGTGCTCCATTTGAATGGATCGATATTGATGTAGCTGGACCATTGTCTATGACGGATGAAAGCAACAAATACATTCTTGTTGCCACGGACAATTTCAGCGAATGGATGAAAGCCTTTGCCATTCCAGACTAAGAGGCATCCACAATAGCAAGATCATTGATAGGCAACATCTTTCGAAGACACCAAAGAAGGAATTTTGAGTAGAAGTTATTCAGGAAAGTTTGTGAGCCGATGGGTATCAACGAGACCAGAACTACTGCGCTTCACCCTCAGTCGGGCGGCATAGTTGAAATATTAGACCGAACTATGGAAAAAAATTTCTTCAAGGTTGTGGAATAACATCAGAAGAACTAGGACATACACTTTCCAATATTTCTGATAGCATACAGAGCAGCTGTTCATAATTCAACCAAGATAACCCCAGCAAGAGTTATCTTCGGTCATATGACCAAGCAACCGAGAGGTAGATGAGCAAGGGCTATGCAGACAAACTGAGGGACAGCAGGTTGAGAATCCACGAACTCGCCCAGAAGAGATTGATAGTTGCTAGTGCCAGGATGGAAGCTTGTTATGATTTGGATGCTTAGTCAGGAAGATTCAAGTTTGGCTGTACACTCCATGTAGGAAAAAAGATGTATCTCCTGAACTTACACCGTCTTGGAAAAACGAGGTGAAGAAGAGGATCAACGATGTAGTTTACAGTATCCATCGCAGCCCTACAACTAAGATCAATGTTGTTCATCAGGAGAGACTAAAGCTCCTAGAATCATTTCGCTTTCTTGAAGACCTTTTTACAACTATACTTAATGAGACTATCAACTTGCGGTATTTTTAATTGTTATAATCCAATATTCAAAAATTATTAAGCACCAACAGAATTTAAAAAAGGATACATTTTTATTTATTAAACATCATTGTTATCACTGTTTTAGGATATGAAAGAGCTATTACAAAACGTTAGCTTCACATATTTTGCGTTATATGTTTCGACAAATTCTTCAAACAAATTGACTAATTCCATTACTTCAATTTTTTTATCCCTATTTAATTTATTTATTGAATGAACAGTGTATCATAAACAATTGTCAAATTTGTTCATGTTTTTTTAGAATCAGAAAAAAATTAGCAAAAACAATCATATGCAATAAAATGTGAAAAAAATTAATTTAAAAGGATTTTTCATTTTGGTTCATTTTAAAAATGATGTGATGCGTTACATCTTTTAAGTTAGTAGAGATACAGTAATACAATGTACACACGATTTTATAGAGCACACATTTATTTTTCAAATGTGCCCAAAAACAAGTTTGTAACTATTGTTGCTGATGATCAACAATACATTAATTTGTTCATAAAAATCGAAAAGTTTCTTTTGTATTTTTTGATCTTTCATGACTTATATCTCATTAACTGTTGAAGATACAGCAAAAGACCCTGGAGACGATTTTATTGAGTAATACAATATTCATCAAAAAATATTCGATCTGAACAAATAACTCTGATAGTTTGAAGAACAAATTAAAACGTTCAATGTACGTAGGATAAATAATTGGATATGATGATTAAAATAAGAAGATAAGATAATAAGCAGTAGAAATCAGGAGATTGTTAGAAAAAGCATGTATTTCTTGAACTATTGTAGTTATTGGTTTGGTCGGGAAGTTTTTTGGTAGATATTTGATTGCTTAATAAAATCGTTCTGAAGGTCTTGCAGTATTTTCCAATAGTTAATAAGAAATAAGTCATGAATTAACGAAAAATATAAAAGAAATTCGATTTTTATAAACAAATGCGTATAACAAGTGATTAAAAATTGTTACAAACTTGGGCTCATTCAAAAGATAAATTGAGATGAAACGTGTTCCGGATGTCCATCACCGAATCTCTGATAGTTTGAAAGATATTATTCATCAACTGAACAAATCTAATGACCGCTTTGATTTTTGAAATATACCGAAATTAAAAATGCTTCATAGGATGGTTGTTATTATTATTTTTCCAGAATTCTATATCGAATTGATAAACAAATTAGATATGAATAAGAGAAATGTATTTCGTAGAGTATGGCTAATCATTAATTTCAAGAAAAAAACGTTTTATTAATAATTTGTTTGAACGATCAAATAGTTGAAAAACGTTTTTGAACAATAAAAAAATTGGAGATTTTTGTCCAGATAATAACATGATTCTTTCAAATTATTCAATAGTATAGAAAATATATTTGCAACGACCGGTTTCAAGGCAGCGTATAACGACACCGCGCGGAGCCCTATTTTCAACATTGATTGGAAAGAATTAGTAATAGAGATGAAGTTTTCGGAAATTTCCTATCCTTCAAGAATCGTTTTTTTTTTATTTGTCCAACGTTGATAGTTTTCCAGTTAATTGCAAAAACCTAGACCCATTTTTTGGAATTTTAGATTGTTTAGAACTTTTGCAATTGTTTGTGTGCGGGTTTGAAACTTTCGCACATTTGTCTCGATGTCATTACGAAACCAATGAACCCTCACACGTATTTTCATTCGAAGTAGCAAGAATTAACACGTTTTTCAATTCGTGAACCAGTCTATAATAGCTGTATTTCTTGTGGTTGGGATTGCGTCCAGATCTATCTTGTTCGAAACGATTGCAGGGTATTGGACAAATAAAACTAATATATGTCTTCGCTTACGTTTCGCCAATATATTGTTCAGAGCTATATATATAATAAGAGAAAGTGTTAGTTCACAGTAGATAGACTACAAGGGTTCTGGCGCAACCCCTATTTTGGGGTGGGTTTTGTCGAGTGGGTGAGGGGGTGGTTTTCGGGTGGGGGTAGGGATGATGGTGGCGGTCATGGGCGGTTCGTTGTGGGGGGGTTTGTGAAAAAGATGGCGGTGAGAGGGGGGGGTGGTTGTATGTGGGTAGGGGGGGGGGATGAGGGCCTGTGATTGGTCGGAATGGTGGCAGCCATGTTGTGTATGGGAGGTGATTGGGGGGGGGGGAGGTTGGATAGGTCGTGGGAGTGGTGATAGCCGCCGGCCGCTATCCAATGACCGCAGCCATATTGAAATGGGGGTGTCAACCAATATCCGTCAACGGCATTGGTCGGACGGAAGACTGAATGGCTGTGGGTGTGTCCTGCCTTCGTCAACGGTATTGGTCGGACGGAAGACTGAATGACACGTGATCAGTGAATGGCGGCGGCCATTTTGGAAAGTGGGAGGAGCCAGCAGTGATGATGCGGCCATGACTCAACCGACAAGTCTTTGCAGGAATATTATCTACGTCAGCACTTTCCTCTAGTTGTTTATTTAAGCGACCG